>JAXRKP010001639.1:65000-87500 GCA_037039925.1 Doris montereyensis
AAAAGATGAGATGAGATTAGATGAGATGATATGAGATGTGTAAAGCAACGATGAGATGAGATGAGATTAGGATGAGTCTGGGAAGAGAAGATGAGATATGACAAGTGAAATGAGATGAGATGAGAGAAGATGAGAGACGAGATGTGGAGTAGAGATGAGATGAGATATGAGCTGAGATGAGCTGAGATTAGATGAGATAAAATGAGATGAGGTGAACTAAGATGAGATGAGATGAGGTAAGTTGAGGTGAGGTAAGGTGAGATGAGATGAGATGAGATGAGATGAGATAAGATGAGATGAAAAGATGAGGTGAGATAAATGAGATCAGATCAGATCAGGTTAGATAAGATAAGATAAGACAAGACAAGATAAGATCTTTCGACTTAATGGTTTTTATATACACATTATAACCTTAGTCATTCGTTTATTATCATTCTTGTTGTCTTAGCTATTCATTTTTTACCCTTAGCTTTGTTTTATTTATCTTGGCCTTCTTCTTTTATCTATTAACTCGAGTAATTTATAATAGTTGGAAAATTGACATACAGTTATTGGCTCTTATTGGGTTATTTGCACGACTAGATCGACCAAGTTTACGAGTGCAAATGATCCAATAACAGTCAATAACTGTTATAACACCCCAAAACAGTTTTTAACATAGTTATGAATTTTACTTTTTCACAAAAAAAGAACAATTAAAGCGAAAGAACTGAAGACATCCAGATTTTTTTTCAGGGCATTACAACGATCAAGACAATAAACAAATACATAAGAATCTAAAACACCGGTGTGGTAAGCCTCGGTTTCTGACTAGATCTAGATCTAGGCCCAGGTGTTGCATCAAGAAACATCAAGCCATGGCTAACCTAAATCTGGGTCAAATGCAAAACAAGTCATGTACATATTTTTCTGATGGGTGCTAGTGTAGCGTGTAGCGTTGACTAACAAAGAAAAACAAAAACAAACAAAAATGATTATCGAATGAGAAAACATTTGAAACCATGTTTGATCCTACAGGGATTTTATATTAGATCTAGATCTAGGTTAATGTCTAAGTCAAAAAATAGATTTAGAATCTAGATAAGCCTACCCGGCTGTAGCTCTAGAATCTAGATCTAAATCCAGATCTAGATCTAGGCCTAAAGTTGAATAACATTATATATAGATCTAGAACTAGAGTTAAAAGTATCTAGAGTTATATTTATAATCTTAATCTATAGTCAATATAGATCTAGATTCTAGACATTGAGTCCTACAATAGAACTAGTTTATAGACAGATCTACTCTAGATCTAGCTAGATCTAGAGCTAGAGAATCTAGAGCTAGATCTAGAGCTAGAGAATCTAGATTCAGAGCTAGAGAATCTATAGCTAGAGTTAGAGAATCTAGAGCTAGAGCTAGAGAATCAAGAGCTAGAGCTAGAGAATATAAAGCTAGAGTTAAAGCTGTCCCTAGCTGTATAGCTAGGTGAATTCAGATTCAGTCTGATTAAATCAAAAATAAAAAGTGATTATGATTAAATCCCCCAAGATGTACTAGTGGATCCATGACGGTAAATGAAGATTATAGATCTAGATATTATCTAAATTTAGACTTTCGATCAAGAGACAGTGTTGATCGAGATAAAAATGTAGATCTAGTGCCATGACCTTTTTTTTTGGCTTTCAATGTCAAGGTAAGGCATCAATAACTATGCAAATGAGGAAAGAAGAACGTCACCACGTCATGGAGAATTATTGACTACATGTGTTTAATCTAGAGAGCAATGGGAACAGATCCGGAAGGGGTGTTATAATTAGTCAATCTGATGCCAGGGCGGGCACTCGCAGATATGGCTATAATTCCTCCCCCTTCTCCCCTACCTCACCTCCTAAAGCCTTTCCATCCTTCAACCTCAACCCCTACATCGTCAAAATCGGCATCTATATAGCCTATTATACAAGCTGAAACCCTGCTCAATGAGCAGGTTATTATTAAAATACGATTATGTAAGCATAAAAGCTGACATCCCACTCAAGGAGCAATTTATTATTCTAACTGAGCCCAACGTATGCCAAACAATATAATTTAGTAGCTACTCTAGATCTACCTCTTAAATCTCTAGATCTATATTTCAAATCTAGATCTAAGAGGAGGATTTCCATAGTCTGGCACACCCTTTAATGTGCGTTAAGTAAAAGATCTAGAGATTGACATGCTGAAAAAAAAGAGGAAAGAGTTGAGCTAGATCTAAATAAGAATGTGAGCATTGTCCTATTCAGCGATGGACTGGGGACAATGGGCATGGAATGGATGGATCAACAGCGAGGCGTGCTTACTAAAATAGTAAGCACGCCTCGATCAACAGTCAACAGCGGCTGAATTTTCGTGGGCTTTGTGGGTTGCCGAAAAGTATGTCATTCGGCGGCAATCGCAAATGAATTATGTCAAATATCGTTTTAAAGAAGGAACATATTTTTCAAATTAAAAGTATGCCAAAAAAAACGTGCACAGGCAATACTCAAAAATAATGTTAAAATTTGAGCATTATCTGGTTAACGTGTTAAGAGCCTATTCTGACTGGATGAAAACGCAGTGTCGTAGAGTCAAAAATATATATATATATATATATATATATATATATATATATATATATATATATATATATATATATATATATATATATATATATATATATATATATATATATATATATATATATATATATATATATATATATATATATATATATATATATATATATATATATATATATATGTATATATATAGATATATAGATATAGACATATAGACATATATAGATATATTGTGAGATGCTCGTTCTTTGCTCGCCAAGGGCTCTGTTGCCTTTTTAAACCATATTTGGATGCATATTCTAAAGGATCCCAAGATCGTTTTCATTTGAGGATTATTTTCTACCAGAAATAGTTTAATAACTGAACAGTGTTTCCCCGGGCTGTCACATGCTTGTACATAATAAAGCTACCTTTCTTAATTTTGAACGCTATAAACTCAGACACTACTGCGTGAGATACGATTAGGTGAGTTGAGATGAGATAAGATGAAATCAGATCAGATCTACATTTCGCATGTAGATTTCAAATAGCTTAATTTAGGTCTTTAGCGAATGAACTATTGGATCAAATCAGTATTTGAACTGATTGGGGAGAAAAGATTGTTCGCATGCGATCGAGGAAACTTTTCAGTGTTACTATATTTAATTTATCAATTTCCGGTTATTACAATAACAATCCCGCGTAACCTCAGTAACTAGTTCTAAATCGATTTAACAACCGTACTTGATATCACCCCTACCCGATGCATTGGTTTCTGAGATTATCGCGGTCAAAAATTCGAGAGATACAGCTTTGTGATCAAGAGAAACCATAATCCATCACTGTGTCCGGTCTTGTTTGTCGTATTATATATATATATATATATATATATATATATATATATATATATATATATATATATATCTCTATATATATATATATATATATATATATATATACTATCTTTTTCTTTGTTGTTGTTGTTGTTGTTATTGTTGTTGCATGTGGACCACAAGGAATGGTCGCGAATGAAAAATCAGAGTAGATTTGATTACAATAAAATGTAGGTAGTTTTATGTGTCTGGACGATGTGACTTCCCTCCTATATGTCTGGACGGTGTGACTTCCCTCCTATGTGTCTGGACGATGTGACTTCCCTCCTATGTGTCTGGACGATGTGACTTCCCTCCTATGTGTCTGGACGGTGTGACTTCCCTCCTATGTGTGTGTGTGACTGTGTGACTTCCTCCTATTGTCTCGACGGTGTGACTTCCTCCTATGTGTCTGGAGGGTGTGACTTCCCCTCCTATGTGTCTGGACTGTGACTTCCCTCCTATGTGTCTGGACAGTGTGACTTCCCTCCTATGTGTCTGGACGGTGTGACTTCCTCCTATGTGTCTGGACGGTGTGACTTCCTCCTATGTGTCTGGACGCTGTGACTTCCTCCTATGTCTGGACGGTGTGACTTCCCTCCTATGTGTCAGGGTGTGGCTGTGTGATTTCCTCCTATGTGTCTGGACAGTGTGAAACTCCTCCTATGTGTCTGGACGGTGTGACTTCCTCTCCTATGTGTCTGGACGGTGTGACTTCCTCCTATGTGTCTGGAGGTGTGACTTCCCTCCTATGTGTCAGGGCTGTGTGACTTCCCTCCTATGTGTCTGGACGATGTGACTTCTTTCCTCCTATGTGTCTGGACTATGTGTGTGACTTCCCTCCTATGTGTGTGGACGGTGTGATTTCCCTCCTATGTGTCTGGGCTGTGTGACTTCCCTCCTATGTGTCTAGACGGTGTGACTTCCTCCTATGTGTCAGGGCTGTGACTTCCTCCTATGTGTCTGGACGGTGTGACTTTCCTATGTGTCTGGGCTGTGTGACTTCCCTCCTATGTGTCAGGGCTGTGTGACTTCCCTCCTATGTGTCAGGGCTGTGTGATTTCCCTCCTATGTGTCTGGACGTGTGACTTCTCTCCTATGTGTTTGGACGGTGTGACTTCCCTCCCAAGTGTCTGGACAGTGTGACTTTCCTCCTATGTGTCTGCACGGTGTGACTTCCCTCCTATATGTCTGGACGGTGTGACTTCCCTCCTATGTGTGTGGACTTCCTCCATGTGTGACTTCCTCCTATGTGTCTGGACGGTGTGACTTCCCTCCTATGTGTTTGTAGACTTCCTATGTGTTTGGACAGTGCGACTTCCCTCCTATGTGTGGACAGT
Source organism: Doris montereyensis (assembly GCA_037039925.1). Classification (NCBI taxonomy): domain Eukaryota; kingdom Metazoa; phylum Mollusca; class Gastropoda; order Nudibranchia; family Dorididae; genus Doris; species Doris montereyensis. The sequence continues at coordinate 69,768 of JAXRKP010001639.1, forward strand.
GTGACTTTCCTCCTATGTGTGGGGACAGTGTGACTTCCTCCTATGTGTCTGGACGTTGTGACGTCCCTCCATGTGTCCGTTTGAGATTGATACCTTCTTTTATCGTCAATGTCAATGGTTTGATAAAATTAGTAATGAAGAACTTGGGGAAAGACAAACGATGAGCCCACAGAAACACAAATCCAGAAGAGAAGGAAATGAGGATGGCTTGGGCACACATTTAGAAAACCAACAGCAAATATAACACGTCTGGGTTAAAGTGGAATCCTCAAGGGAAGAAAGGCTGGGAGGGAGCCGAAACACAACATGGAGGATGTCAACTCTACAGAAAGCGCGGCAGCTGGGCCTTTCTTAGAACCAGCAGAGGTGATAGAGCAGGACTTAATGAAGTGGAGAAGCTTCATTGGCGACCTATGCCCCACCCGGGGTATAAGGGTTTAAATATAAAAATGTCAGTCATTAAAGATGGATCCATAGATGAATAAATAAATAGATAGATAGATAGATAGATAGATAGATAGATAGATAGATAGATAGATAGATAGATAGATAGATAGATAGACAGATAGAAAGGTAGATATATATATATATATATATATATATATATATATATATATGGACATATAGACCGACAGGTGAATTAAAAGGCAGACATTTACACCAATGAGTGAGGGAGACAGGGTTGAAAGAGGAGAACAGGATAAATCCACTGAGCGAACCATGTGTTATGAGATAAAGCAACATTCAGAAAGGCATGGCATAGATAAAACTAAACTAAACTAAACTAAACTAAACTAAAATGTTAAAGACACCTACCCAACAAATGCCAGCTATAATAGAAAGCTTAACTTGAAACCATTTGAATCCAATGCCATCGATGGCCTTTTGGACACTGTAAGTCTTCTCTTTTTCACCTGAAAGAAAGCACAAATTAAAAGCAATAGCGTCACTGGACCGTTAGGAGTATTGTCTATTTATTGACAAACAGTGAAGCAAGCGGAAAGTGGAGAAACAGTGAAGCAAGAGACATGCGGAAAGTGAGAAACAGTGAAGCAAGAGACATGCGGAAAGTGGCAAACAGTGAAGCAAGAGACATGCGGAAAGTGACAAACAGTGAAGCAAGAGACGGAAAGTGGCAAACAGTGAAGCAAGAGACATGCGGAAAGTGACAAACAGTGAAGCAAGAGACATGCGGAAAGTGACAAACAGTGAAGCAAGAGACATGCGGAAAGTGGCGAACAGTGAAGCAAGAGACATACGGAAAGTGACAAACAGTGAAGCAAAGAGACATGCGGAAAGTGGCAAACAGTGAAGCAAGAGACATGCGGAAAGTGGCGAACAGTGAAGCAAGAGACATACGGAAAGTGGCGAACAGTGAAGCAAGCAAGAGACATACGGAAAGTGGCGAACAGTGAAGCAAGAGACATAATGGAAAGTGGCGAACAGTGAAGCAAGAGACATGCGGAAAGTGACAAACAGTGAAGCAAGAGACATACGGAAAGTGGCAGAACAGTGAAGCAAACAGTGAAGAGACATGCGCCAAGTGGAAAGTGACAAACAGTGACAGTGAAGCAAGAGACATGCGGAAAGTGACAAACAGTGAAGCAAGAGACATGCGGAAAGTGGCAAACAGTGAAGCAAGATACATGCGGAAAGTGACAAACAGTGAAGCAAGATACATGCGGGAAAGTGACAAACAGGGACATAAAAGAAATAAATATTGAATCCCCATAGAAACACATGGTTTGGTCATGTCCAAAGGATGAACCCAGAGTGACACACCAAGCCCACAATGCTATGGGAAACAAATATGAGTAGGAGACGAGGCTGTCCAAAAGACCAATTGGAAGAGAGCACAGTGGAGAAAAGACCTTACGTCTGAAAGGAATCGACTAAGATCGAGTACAGAGACTGACGTAAGGCAGACATGAGTGGGGACGATGAACGGCCCGGTGAATCTTTAACACGGGAGGAACTAATGTCTATGGTCTGAGATAATAGCAATAGATAGAAAAAACCCCATCATAAGTTACCTCCCCCTTGAAAAGAGAGCACACTGCGCTAGGTTCATATTAGGGTGCCCTCCCTTTCATAGCAAGGTAACGAATGCAGAGGCAGGTTCCGACAAGCAAAGGGAGGAGGATAATTCTGGAGTAGAATTCCAGTCACATTTCACAGACAACAGAGACTACCACACAGAGATGAACGGGATAATGTCAAGGAATGGTCAGAACAAAATCTTCTTCTTATCTTGACAGACCATCGTGTTTGGTGATGGACAACACATCTTATCACAATGCCGTTTGCCCAAGAAGATATAATTCCTACATCATCGAACACAAAAACCCCCCCCCCCCCCACCGAGATAAGGACATGATCACAGAAGGAAAAGATCACGTTTGACAACTCTTGTCTAAAACCAGGGTTGATGTCCCTTGTGCAGAGTAAATACAAGAAAAAATGATCTTCAGTATTGATAACGCTATTCAACATCTGCATTCTATTGAACTTATTTGGGCTAATATCAGGTAAAAAAACCACAAAAAAACCAAGGGAAAGTGACGATGACAAAAAACCCACTTCAAATTGTCAGACATCAGGAAATCACACACCTTGCTGTGATGTGAAGAAGGCTGAGCATGATTATGTTGCAACAAAAGCAAGCACTGGCAAAATTAAAGACTTGATTTAATCCAACTTATCCAGAACTGTTATTTCTTTCCATTCATCGGATTAAGGTCGATATTTTTTGTCTACCACGATATCAAACTGGGGAGCAAAACTTGCAACAGTCTAGCGTCCTGTTTAGGAGGTGATGAACGAACACTTTGTTTCGCCTCACGCACTACGCTAAAGATACCGGATTAAAATCCAGCTCCCTGTGTCGTAACGGGCTTAGAGGAAAAAAAACCAACTAAAAAAAACATACACACAAAAGAACAACAGAACAATTAAGTTCCGCCGAGATTCATCTGCGCCCCCCCCTTCCCCGCCCAAAAGAAACCCCCTCACCCCAAAGAAAACTCCCAAATAAAGAACAAAAAACAAAACAAAACAACCACGACAAACAAACAACAACAATAAAAAAAACAACAACCCACAAACAAACAACAAAAACAAGATCCTTACCATCGTGTCTCGAATTCGTGGAACTACTGGCGCCTGCATAGATCTAGAGTCGTCTGCTGTTATCACTTTGGGGAGAGACGGGTGTCTGACGTCATGGGTGTGGTCTTTTAATTGCCCTTGTTCTCGTGCGTGCATGATCTCTCTATTCATCTCTTGTATACCAATCCCTTGATTCGTTGTCGTAGTCTAATGTGTGTGTGTGTGTGTGTATGTATGTATGTGTGTGTGCGTGTGCGTGTGTGTGTGCATGTACCGAGCTTCCAGGTTGTGAGTTAACACATCATTGTTACTAACTTTATAGGTGGAGACCAGCACATGCTGAAGAGTGACAATAATGGGAATGAATAAATAGTAGTAAATATACATTAATAATCAGACAGGTATATAGATATATAGATAAATACAATATAAAAAAATATATAGATACAGACAGACAAACAGACAGACAGACAGACAGATAGATAGATAGATAGATAGATGGATAGATATAGATAGATAGATAGATAGATAGATAGATAGATAGATAGATAGATAGATAGATAGATAGATAGATATAGATAGATATATAGATAGATATAAAATAGATAGATATAAAAAGATAGAAAGACAGATAGAAAGATAGAAAGATAGATGAATGAATAGATAGCTACAAAGAAAATCGCAGCCCTCAATTGACAGCAATGTGAAAGACGCATGATACATTAAAACGTATGGATGTGTCTCGTTTTGCAAATAAAAGACCTTGTGTACTAACACGTCCTAAAATCTTTAACATTTTGGATCAGCATTAAATATGCCATTTAAAGAATTATTCAGTTTCAACGTAATGCAATCAGTATTACTGTCAGCGCTGTTCACACGGCGAAGACGTGTTTGACAACTGCTCCATGCGAATAGAATTGAATGAATATCTCGAAAATTGGCCAAAACTGATCTTCTATTACACTGGCAAGTATTCTATCACTTTGTGTAGTCTTGTATTACTTTGGGTGGTCTTTTGTTACATTGGGTAGACTTCTATTACATTAAGTAGTCTTTTGTTACATTGGGTAGACTTCTATCACATTAAATAGTCTTTTGTTACATTGGGTAGACTTCTATTACATTAATAGTCTTTTGTTACATTGGGTAGACTTCTATTACATTAAGTAGTCTTTTGTTACATTGGGTAGACTTCTATCACATTAAATAGTCTTTTTTGTTACATTGGGTAGACTTCTATCACATTAAATAGTCTTTTGTTACATTGGGTAGACTTCTATCACATTAAATAGTCTTTTGTTACATTGGGTAGTCTTTTGACTTCTATCACATTAAATAGTCTTTTGTTACATTGGGTAGTCTTTTATTACATTAAGTAGTCTTTTGATACATTGGGTAGACTTCTATCACATTAAATAGTCTTTTGATACATTGGGTAGACTTCTATCACATTAAGTAGTCTTTTGTTACATAGGGTAGACTTCTATCACATTAAATAGTCTTTTGTTACATAGGATAGACTTCTATCACATTAAATAGTCTTTTGTTACATTGGGTAGTCTTCTATCACATTAAATAGTCTTTTGATACATTGGGTAGACTTCTATACATTAAATAGTCTTTTGTTACATACATTGGTAGACTTCTATCACATTAAATGGTCTTTTGTTACATTGGGTAGACTTCTATACATTAAGTAGTCTTCTGATACATTGCTAGTCTTTTGTTATTGAGTAGTCTTTTGTTACATTGAGTAGTTCTTTTGTTACAGTCTTTGATACATTGAGTAGTCTTTTGTTACATTGAGTAGTCTTTTGTTACGTTGGGTAGTCTTTTACATTACGTTGAGTAGTTCTTTTGTTACGTTGAGTAGTCGTCTTTGGATACATTGGGTAGTCTTTTGTTACATTAAAATAGTCTTTTGTTACGTTGAGTAGTCTTTTGTTACGTTGAGTAGTACCTTTTTACATTGAGCAGTCTTTTGTTACGTTGAGTAGTCTTTTGTTACGTTGAGTAGTCTCTTTTTTACATTGAGGTAGTTTTTTGTTACATTGAGTGGTCTTTTGTTACATTGCATAGTCTTTGGTTACGTTGAGTAGTCTTTTTTAGTCTTTTGAAGTAACCTTTTGTTACATTGGGTAGTCTTTTGATATATTGGGTAGTCTTTTGATATATTGAGTAGTCTTTTGCTATATTGAGTAGTCTTTTGTTACGTTTAGTCTATATTGAGTAGTCTTTGTTACGTTGAGTAGTCTTTTGATACATTAGTAGTCTTTTGTAACATTGAGTAGTCTTTTGATGCATTGGGTAGACTTCTATCACATTAAATAGTCTTTTGTTACATTGGGTAGTCTTCTATCACATTAAGTAGTCTTTTGTTACATTGGGTAGACTTCTATCACATTAAATAGTCTTTTGTTACATTGGGTAGACTTCTATCACATTAAGTAGTCTTTTGTTACATTGGGTAGACTTCTATCACATTAAATAGTCTTTTGTTACATTGGGTAGTATTTTGTTACATTGAGTAGTCTTTTGTTACATTGGGTAGTTTTCTATTACATTGGGTAGTCTTTTGTTACATTGGGTAGTCTTCTATTACATTGGGTAGTCTTTTGATACATTGGGTAGTCTTTTGTTACATTGGGTAGTCTTCTATTACATTGGGTATCTTTTGATACATTGAGCTATCACAGTCTTTTGTTACATTGGGTAGTCTTCTATTACATTGGGTAGTCTTTTGTTACATTGAGCAGTCTTTTGTTACATTGGGTAGTCTTCTATTACATTGTAGTCTTCTATTACATTGGGTAGTCTTCTATTACATTGGGTAGTCTTTTGTTACATTGGGTAGTCTTTTGTTACATTGGGTAGTTTTCTATTACATTGGGTAGTCTTTTGTTACATTGGGTAGTCTTCTATTACATTGGGTAGTCTTCTATTACATTGGGTAGTCTTCTATTACATTGGGTAGTCTTCTATTACATTGGGTAGTCTTCTATTACATTGGGTAGTCTTTTGATACATTGGGTAATCTTCTATTACATTGGGTAGTCTTCTATTACATTGGGTAGTCTTCTATTACATTGAGTAGTTTTCTATTACATTGAGTAGTTTTCTATTCACATTAAAGTAGTCTTTTGTTACATTAGGTAGTCTTCTATTACATTAGGTATTTATTACAGTCTTTCTATTACATTGGGTAGTATTCTGTTACATTGGTTGGTTTCTATTACATTGGGTAGTCTTCTATTACATTGACAGTTTTATATCATATTGGGTAGTCCTTTGTTACATTGGGTAGTATTCTGTTACATTGGGTAGTCTTCTGTTACATTGGGTAGTCTTCTATTACATTGGGTAGTCTTCTATTACATTGGGTAGTTTTCTATCACATTGGTAGTCCTTTGTTACATTGGGTAGTCTTCTATTACATTGGGTAGTCTTCTGTTACATTGGGTAGTCTTCTGTTACATTGGGTAGGCTTTTGATACATTGGGTAGTCTTCTATTACATTGGGTAGTCTTTTGTTACATTGGAGTAAGCTCCTGTTACATTGGGTAGTCTTATGTTACATTGGGTAAGTCTTCTATTACTTCAGGTAACCTTCTGTTACATTGGGTAACCTTCTGTTACATTGGGTAATCTTCTGTTACATTAGGTAGTCTTCAATTACATTAAGTAGTATTCTTGTTACATTGGGTAGTCTTCTGTTACATTGGGTAGTCATTCTGTTACATTGGGTAGTATTCTATTACATTGGGTAATCTTCTGTTACATTAGGCAGTCTTCTGTTACATTGGGTAGTCTTCTATTACATTGGGTAGTATTCTATTACATTGAGTAGTCTTCTTGTTACATTGGGTAGTCTTCTATTCTGTTACATTGGGTAGAATCCTGAAATATTGGGTAATATTCTATTACATTGGGTAGTATTCTATTACATTAGGTAGTATTCTGTAGCGTTACATTAGGTAGTCTTCTATCACATTACGTAGTCTTCTGATACATTGGGTAGCCTTCTGTTACATTAGGTAGTATTCTGTTACATTAGGTAGTCTTCTGATACATTAGGCAATTTTCTGTTACATTAGGTAGTATTCTGTTACATTAGGTAGTATTCTGTTACATTAGGTAGTATTCTGTTACATTAGGTAGTATTCTGTTACATTAGGTAGTATTCTGTTACATTAGGTAGTCTTCTATCCTATTGGGTAGTCTTCTGATACATTGGGTAGTATTCTGTTACATTGGGTAGTATTCTATTACATTGGCTAGTATTCTATTACATTGGGTAGTTACATTATTCTGTTACATTGGGTAGTATTCTGTTACATTGAGTAGTATTCTGTTACATTGGGTAGTATTCTATTACATTGGGTAAGCGTCTGTTACATTGGGTAGTATTATGTTATATTGGGTAGTATTCTATTACATTGGGTATTGGGTAGTATTCTGTTACATTGGGTAGTATTCATTGTTACATTGTTACTAGTATTCATTGATTAGTATTCTTATTACATTAGGTAGTCTTCTATTACATTGGGTAGTATTCTATTACATTGGGTAGTCTTCTATTACATTGGGTAGTATTCTGTTACATTGGTAGTATTATATTACATTGGGTAGTATTCTATTACATTGGGTAGTATTCTATTACATTGGGTAGCATTCTATTAAAATGGGTAGTATTCTATTACATTGGGTAGTATTCTGTTACATTGGGTAGTATTCTGTTACATTAGGTAGTATTCTATTACATTGGGTAGTATTCTATTACATTGGGTAGTATTCTGTTACATTGGGTAGTATTCTGTTACATTAGGTAGTATTCTATTACATTAGGTAGTATTCTGTTACATGGGTAGTATTCTGGCATTAGGTAGTATTCTGTTACATTGGGTAGTATTCTATTACTTCTGGTGCATTCTATTACATTGGGTAGTATTCTATTACATTAGGTAGTATTCTGTTACATTAGGTAGTATTCTATTACAATGGGTAGTATTCTATTACATTGGTAGTATTCTATTACATTGGGTAGTATTCTGTTACATTGAGTAGTATTCTATTACATTAGGTAGTATTCTGATTACATTGGGTAGTATTCTGTTACATTAGGTAGTATTCTATTACATTAGGTAGTATTCTGTTACATTGGGTAGTATTCTATTACAATGGGTAGTATTCTATTAGTAAGCGTCTGTTACATTAGGTAGTATTCTATTACATTGGGTAGTATTCTGTTACATTGGGTAGTATTCTATTACAATGGGTAGTATTCTATTACATTGGGTAGTATTCTATTACAATGGGTAGTATTCTATTACATTGGGTAGTAGCGTCTGTTACATTGGGTAGTATTCTGTTACATTGGGTAGTATTCTATTACATTGGGTAGTATTCTATTACATTGGGTAGTATTCTATTACATTGGGTAGTCTTCTATTACATTAGGTAGTATTCTATTACATTGGGTAGTATTCTATTACATTGGGTAGTATTCTGTTACATTGGGTAATATTCTATTACATTGGGTAAGCGTCTGTTACATTGGGTAGTATTCTGTTACATTGGGTAGTATTCTATTACATTGGGTAGTATTCTATTACAATGGGTAGTATTCTATTACATTGATTAGTATTCTGTTACAATGGGTAGTATTCTATTACATTGGGCAGTATTCTGTTACATTGGGTAGTATTCTATTACAATGGGTAGTATTCTGTTACATTGGGTAGTATTCTGTTACATTGGGTAGTATTCTGTTACATTGGGTAGTATTCTGTTACATTGGATAGTTTTCTATTACATTGGGTAGTATTCTGTAGTGTTACATTAGGTAATTTTCTGTTATATTGGGTAGTATTCTGTTACATTAGGTAGTAATCTGTTACATTAGGTAGTCTTCTGATACATTGGGTAGTATTCTATCACATTACATAGTATTCTGTTACATTTGGTAGTATTCTGATACATTAATTAGTATTTTGTTACATTAGGTAGTCTTCTATCACATTAAATAGTCTTCTGATACATTGGGTAGTATTTTGTTACATTGGGTAGTATTCTGTTACATTGGGTAGTATTGAATTACAATGGCTAGTAATCTATTACATTGGGTAGTATTCTGTTACATTGGGTAGTATTCTGTTACATTGGGTAGTATTTTGTTACATTGGTTAGTATTCTATTACATTGGGTAAGCGTCTGTTACATTGGATAGTATTCTATTACAATGGGTAAGCTTCTGTTACATTGGGTAGCATTCTATTACATTGGGTAGTATTCTGTTACATTGGGTAGTATTCTGTTACATTGGGTAGTATTCTGTTACATTGGCTAGTGTTCTGTTACATTGGGTAGTATTCTGTCAAATTGGGTAGTATTCTGTTACATTGGTAGTATTTCATTTAAAATGGGTAGTATTCTGTTACATTGGGTAGTATTCTGTTACATCAGGTAGTATTTTGTTACAGTGGGTAGTATTCTATTACATTGGGTAGTATTCTGTTACGTTGGGTAGTATTCTGTTACATTGGGTAGTATTCTGTTATATTGGGTAGTATTCTATTACAATGGGTAGTATTCTGTTACATTGGGTAGTATTATGTTACATTAGGTAGTATTATATTACATTGTGTAGTCTTTTATTACATTGGGTAGTATTCTATTACATTAGGTAGTATTATATTACATTGGGTAGTATTCTGTTACATTGGGTAGTTTTGTTACATTGGGTAGTATCCTGTTACATTGGGTAGTATTCTATTACATTGGGTAGTATTCTATTACCTTGGGTAGTATTCTATTACATTGTGTAGTCTTTTATTACATTGGGTACTATTCTGTTAAATTTGGTAGTATTGCTATTACATTGGGTAGTATTCGATTACATTGGGTAGTATTTTGTTACATTGGGTAGTATTCTATTACATTGTGTAGTCTTCTGTTACATTGGGTAGTCTTCTATTGCAATGGGTAGTCTTCTATCATATTGTGTGGTCTTCTATTACATTGGGTAGTATTCTATCACATTGGGTACTCTTCTGTTACATTGGGTAGTCTTCTATTGCATTGAGTAGTCTTCTATCATATTGTGATAGTCTTCTATTACATTGGGTAGTATTCTATCACATTGGGTACTCTTCTGTTACATTGTGTAGTCTTCTATTACATTGTGTAGTCTTCTATTACATTGAGTAGTATTATGTTACATTGGGTAGTCTTCTATTACATTGTGTAGTCTTCTATCATATTGTGTAGTCTTCTATTATATTGTGTAGTCTTCTATTACATTGTGTAGTCTTCTATCATATTGTGTAGTCTTCTATCATATTGTGTAGTCTTCTGTTATATTGTGTAGTCTTTTATTATTTTGTGTAATCTTCTATTACATTGGGTAGTATTTTATTACATTACGTAGTCTTCTGTTACATTGTGTAATCTTCTGATTAGATTGGCTTGTCTTCTATCACATTCGATAGTCTTCTGTTATATTGTGTAGTCTTCTATTACATTGGGTAGTCTTCTATCACATTGGATAGTATTCTGTTATATTGTGTAGTCTTCTATTACATTGGGTAGTCTTCTATCACATTGGATAGTCTTCTGTTACATTGTGTAGTCTTCTATTACATTGGGTAGTCTTCTATCAAAATGGATAGTCTTCTATTCCATTGGGTAGTCTTCTGTTAAAGTGGATAATCTTCTATTACATTGGATAGTCTTCTATTAAAGTGGATAATCTTCTATTCCATTGGATAGACTCCTATCAAATTGGATAATATTCTATTCCATTGGATAGACTCTATCAAAGTGGATAGTCTTCTATTCCATTGGTAGACTCCTATCAAAGTGGATACTCTTCTATTCCATTACATGACGCTCCTATCAGTGGATAGTCTTCCATTCCATTGGGTAGTATCCTATTACATTGGATAGTCTTCTATTCCATTGGGTAGACTCCTATTACAGTGGTACTCTTCTATTCCATTGGGTAGTCTGCTATCAAAGTGGATACTCTTCTATTACATAGGGTAGTCTCCTATTACATTGTGATAGTCTTCTATTACATTGGGTAGACTCTATTAAATTGGATAGTCTTCTATTCCATTGGGTAGACTCCTATTACAAGTGGATAGTCTTCTATTCCATTGGGTAGACACCTATCAAATTGGTAGTCTTCTATTACATTGTGTAGTCTTCTATCACAATGGATAGTCTTCTATTCCATTGGGTAATCTTCTATCAAAGTGGATAGTCTTCTATTCCATTGTGTAGACACCTATTAAATTGGATAGTCTTCTATTAGATTGGGTAGTCTTTTATTAAGTGGATAGTCTTCTATTCCATTGGGTAGACACCTATCAAAATGGATAGTCTTTTATTCCATTGGGTAATCTTCTATCAAAATGGATAGTCTTCTATTCCATTGGGTAGACTTCTATCAAAGTGGATAATCTTCTATTCCATTGGGTAGACTGCTATCAAAGTGGATAATCTTCTGTTATATTGGAGTCTTCTATCAAAGTGGATTCTCTTCTATTCCATTGGGTAGTCTGCTATCAAAGTGGATACTCTTCTATTCCATTGGGTAGTCTGCTATCAAAGTGGATACTCTTCTATTCCATTTGGTAGTCTGCTATCAAAGTGGATACTCTTCTATTCCATTGGATAGTCTTCTATCAAAGTGGATACTCTTCTATTCCATTTGGTAGTCTGCTATCAAAATGGATAATCTTCTATTCCATTGGGTAGTCTGCTATCAAAATGGATAATCTTCTATTCCATTTGGTAGTCTCCTATTCTATTGGGTAGTCTTGTATTCCATTGGATAGTCTTCTATCAAAGTGAATATTTGTCTATTCCATTGGGTAGTCTTGTATTCCATGGGATAGTCTTCTATAAAATTGAATATTCTTCTATTCCATTGGGTAGTCTTGTATTCCATTGGATAGTGTTGTATCAAATTGGATATTTTCTATTCCATTGGATAGTCTTTTATTCAAATAGAATATTCTTCTATTCCATTGGGTAGTCTTGTCTTCCATTGGATAGTCTTTTATCAAATTGAACATTCTTCTATTCCATTGGATAGTCTTGTATTCCATTGGATAATCTTCTATCAAATTGGATAGTTTTCTATCAGAGTGGATATTATTCCATTGGGTAGTCTTGTATTCCATTGGATAGTCTTCTATCAATTTGGATAGTTTTCTATTGCATTGGGTAGTATTCTTTAACAGTGGATAGTTTTCTATTTCATTGGGTAATCTTCTATCAAATTGGATAGGCTTTTATTACATTGGGTAATCTTCTATCAAATTGGATAGGGTTCTATTAGATTGATAACCTTCTATCAAATTGGATAGGGTTCTATTAGATTGAGTAACCTTCTATCAAATAAGATAGGTTCTATTAGATTGAGTAACCTTCTATCAAATTGGATAGGGTTCTATTACATTAGATAATCGTCTATCAGGGTTCTATTACATTAGGTAATCTTCTATCAAATAGGATAGGTTCTATTACATTGATAACCGTCTATCAAATAGGATAGGGTTCTATTACATTAGATAACCGTCTATCAAATAGGATAGGGTTCTATTACATTAGATAACCGTCTATCAAATAGGATAGGGTTCTTCCATTAGATAACCGTCTATCAAATAGGAGGGTTCTATTACATTAGATAACCGTCTATCAAGTAGGATAGGTTCTGTTACATTGGGTAACCTTCTATTATAGTGACTTCCTTACACCTGACTTTCTTACACCCCTACGTGCTCCTAGGTGTCTTTTTTTTCTTCTTTTTTTGTGTGTATTTTCGTTGTGGTCTGGTTTCGATCTCCAGCCGGTTACGCGGCCATTTGTACATCTATACCTAGTTGTCATTTTTATCGTATATAAAGCAAGCTCTCATTTCTTCTTGACCAGATCCGGCTGGAGCTCTTTTCCGCTGTTTAATGCGTTTGTTTCATGTAATTGTAATTGTTTTAGGAGGGAATAAGTCGATTCTCACACAAGCCCTCTCGCGCCGCCTTCTACTGCCAGTACTCTGGTCATAAATCCAGTTTTCTGGAGGTCATTGACCAGGTGGTAGTACTTTGCAGATTTGTACTGGTGAGCTTGGTCTATTCTGCTCTCATAAGGCAATGTCAGCTCAATCTATAATATTGAATATTCTTATATTACATTTAATAGTCTTCTATTATATTGAGTAGTCTTATATTACATTGAATAGTCTTACATTATATTGAATAGTCTTATATTATATTGAATAGTCTTATAGTACATTAAATAGTCTTACATTATATTGAATAGTCTTATATTACATAGAATAGTCTTCTATTACATTGAATAGTCTTATATTACATTGAATAGTCTTCTATTATTATTGAATAGTCTTATATTACATTAAATAGTCTTCTATTATATTGAATAGTCTTATATTACATTAAATAGTCTTCTATTATATTGAATAGTCTTATATTACATTAAATAGTCTTCTATTACATTAAATAGTCTTATATTACATTAAATAGTCTTCTATTACATTGAATAGTCTTATATTCCATTAAATAGTCTTATATTACATTGAATAGTCTTCTTATTAAATTGGATAGTCTTCTATTATATTGAGTTTTCTCATATTACACTGGATAGATAGCCTTTTAATAAATTGGATATGTCTTCTATCATATTGAGTTTTCGTACATATCACTGGATAGCCTTTAATAAATTGGATATGTCTTCTATCATATTGAGTTTTCGTATATATCACTGGATAGCCTTTTAATAAATTGGATATGTCTTCTATCATATTGAGTTTTCGTATATATCATTGGATAGCCCTTAATAAATTGGATATGTCTTCTATCATATTGAGTTTTCTTTTAATAAATTGATAAATATCACTGGATAGCCTTTTAATAAATTGGATATGTCTTCTATCATATTGAGTTTTCGTATATATCACTGGATAGCCTTTTAATAAATTGGATATGTCTTCTATCATATTGAGTTTTCGTATATATCACTGGATAGCCTTTTAATAAATTGGATATGTCTTCATCATATTGAGTTTTCATATATATCACTGGATAGCCTTTTAATAAATTGGATATGTCTTCTATCATATTGAGTTTTCTATATATCACTGTATATTCTTTTAATAAATTGGATCATATTGAGTTTTCTTATATATCACTATATTAAATTGGTTTTCTCATATTAGTTTTGGTACTATATCATGGATCTTTTATTAAATTGGATATGTCTTCTATCATATTGAGTTTTCTACATATCACTGGATATTCTTTTAATAAATTGGATATGTCTTCTATCATATTGAGTTTTGAGTTTTCTCATATCACTGGATCTTTTATTAAATTGGATATGTCTTCTATTATATTGAGTTTTCTATATATCACTGTATATTCTTTTATTAAATTGGACAGTCTTCTATCATATTGAGTTTTCATATATCACTGGATAGCCTTTTAATAAATTGGATATGTCTTCTATCATATTGAGTTTTCGTATATATCACTGGATAGCCTTTTAATAAATTGGATCATATTGAGTTTCGTATATATATCACTGGATCATATGTCTTCTATCATATTGAGTTTTCGTATATATCACTGGATAGCCTTTTAATAAATTGGATATGTCTTCTATCATATTGAGTTTTCGTATATATCACTGGATAGCCTTTTAATAAATTGGATATGTCTTCTATCATATTGAGTTTTCGTATATATCACTGGATAGCCTTTTAATAAATTGGACAGTCTTCTATTATATTGAATATTCTTATAATACACTTGCTTGTTGTCTATTACATTGAGCATTCGTGACTAATGCTGTAAGATATGGGACATTTGACAACTTGTTTCCTTTCATTTTAATTTCGGGTTCCGCCGTTCATGAAGTTTTTTGTACTTGAAAGGAATGAGTCAGAATGTGTATGACGAGATAACTAAAATAATTGCCCGACTCGTTGTTCTAAAATTAGTATAAGAATGACAAGAAAAATGAATTATAAACCCTATTCTTACCAATCTGTTTATCCTTTGAAAGAAACAAGAATATCCTTGAAAACAGCAACAATCAAGAAGGAAAGAAATATACGATGTAAACCACGCAAATTTCGCTAACAGAAATTCGATAATAATCATTCGATATCATGTCATCCAGCAAACCCTCTCCATAACGTAGAACAATGCCACTGCAATATTAACATTGAATCACTCATGTTGTCTGACAAACAATGACCCCCTTCCATTCCCGCATTATTCTCTCCCACTCTGTTCCTTGTCACATATCTATAATCTAGGTGAGTTCATTTTACCAGCTGCTGTATCTTTTTATAACAATGCATCTTAATAAAAATTTTGTTGGTGTTTTTTACACCATGACCATCATAGTCATCCTACTAGGGGAAGTAACGCCTGATCGTCACGATATACGTGCGTAAGCCGCTTCCACGCCTCCATTCATTCTACAAAGTATTCGAACAATAACAAAATATAAAGTGAAAAAAACGACAATAAGCAATAATAATAATAATAATAATAATAATAATAATAATAATAATAATAATAATAATAATAATAATAAATAATAATAATAATGATAATAATAACAGTAGTATGATAATGATAATAATAATAATAATAATAATAATAATAATAATACTGCTAATGCTGCTGCTGCTAACTACTGCTGCTGCTGCTAATGCTGCTGCTGCCTAATAATGCTGCTAATAATAATGCTGCTAATAATAATAATAACTAATAATGCTGCTGCTGCTAATAATAATAATAATGCTGCTAATGATGATAATAATAGTAGTGATGATAATGATTAATAATAATAATAATAATAATAATAATAATAACATTAATGATGTACTACTACTACTACTACTACTACTACTACTACTACTACTACTACTACTACTACTACTACTACTACTACTGCTGCTGCTGCTGCTACTACTACTACTACTACTACTACTACTGCTACTACTACTACTACTACTGCTACTACTACTACTGATAATGATAATAATAATAATGCTGCTAATAATGTTCAATAATAATAATAATGCTGCTACTAATAATAATAATAATAATGCTGCTAATAATACTAATAATAATAATACTAATAATAATAATAATAATAATAATGATAATAATAATAATAATAATAATAATAATAATAATAATAATAATAATAATAATAATAATAATAATAATAATAATAATAATAATGATAATAATAATAAAAATAATAATAATAAATAATAATAATAAAATAATAATAATAATAATAATAAATAATAATAATAATAATAATAATAATAATAATAATAATAATAATAATAATAATAATAATAATAATAATAATAATAATAATAAAATAATAATAATAATAATAATAATAATAATAATAATAATGATAAGAATATAAAATTATAATAATAATAATACAATAAATAATAATAATAATAATATTAATAATTATAATAATTATAATAATATATGAAATGTACAATGTAACAATAATATCACTCTGGATTGTGATGCATAGATTAATGATAACAAGCGGGAAACAATCCACTTTATTTTTTGTCGTATATTTGAAAAATAAATAATTCGGTTATATCCTTTGAAAACCTGTTGTTTTTTAAAAGTAGACGTAATTGCGATGGGTGAGGAGAAGAAAAGATGAGAGAGAAAAAGGGGACGGAGTGCGGTAGTGATGTTTAACCTCAGGTTGTGAAAGATTTAAATAACTGTAGCCTTACTATCCCTTGGCTGAATCCAACTTCGGAAACCCTGCCACGTTTTTCAATCTGAACAGTAATTTATTTTGAAATTTAAAAAAAAAAAAAAAAAGAACATCGTGTTAATGATAATAATAACAATTTTAAAAAAAGATATTTATTGAGAGTAGATATATATAACGCTCGTTGCTTTCTCTATCGACGGCCTTTTAAAAAAAATATTCTGTTTGTCAAACGCAGAGAGTTATCCGCCATGATGATGAACATAGAGTATAATTGGCAATAAACATCAGTGAGCCAGGTCTTGCATAGACTTAACCATCGTCTTTGTTTTGCTGACTGGGCAGACAGAGAGACAGAGAGACAGGCAAACAGACAGACAAACATACAGACGATACACAGACAGACAGACAGACAAACAGACAGACAAACACAGGCAGACAAACAGGCAGACAAACAGACAGACAGACAAACAGACAGACAGACAGAGACAGACAGATTGACAGAGACAGAAACGGATGGAGACAGATAAAATCAGGGGATTTCATTGTCCATGAAGTACATCTAATAGTACCTTGATGTTAGAATGATTGAATTCCCAAAGACTTGTGATTTCGATTTGATTTGGACACCGAGCTCCCCTCCACCCTCTAAGGGGTGATATTAACTTTGTCATATTATAAAAAATCTCTGTAGCCCGGGCCCTCATTGAGTCTGTCGCCATTAACTACAAGCTGGTCGTCTGTGACCCGTTCACAACAGTTGGTGCTTTATACAAGTTGATTGGTCTAAACACGTCATGTCCTGTCTGTCTCCTAATGAAG
>JAXRKP010001639.1:92500-95000 GCA_037039925.1 Doris montereyensis
TGTGTAAAATAGGAAAATGTCAGTGGATTTAAGCCTCAGAATCTGGTTACATTAAAATCAGTGAAGTGTATTTTTTACAGCTGTTGTTTTGGTTGCTGTTTTAATGATGTTACCCATCACTACTAAGGTGATCTCTCAGGGCTTTGGTAGGATTTTAAATTTTGTCGGACTACCCTCCTGTAAACAGCCAAGAGACTTACACGGGACCTCCTTTTAATCGTCCGTCTCCGATGGGACTACTTATAGATGTCCCACATCTACATGGACCGGGGGGGGATTTTACTCGAAAAACTCGGGGGAGGGAAGTGTCAACTGTCAGCGGGGCTTGTATCCCGACATTTTGAGTTGAGAGGCTTTTGATTTGATTTGATTTGATTTGATTTGATTTGATTTGATTTGATTTGGTTTGATTTTGATTCGATTTCGAAATCTGAAAACTAAGGTGGCTTCGGGTTTTGGCAGGAATCTAAATTTTTACCTGACTGCCCTGTAAACAGCCAAGGCATCTTTAATAATGTCGCATGGTGCTGTAGGTCTGCACACGGGACTGCCTTTTCCTCGTCCGTCTCCGATGGAACTGGTGTCCAATCACCTACCTGGACTGGGTAGATTTTACTCGAAACAAATCGAGACAATTTTCAGGGTTGAAGGACCTTGCCTCTGGACTACCGAGAGTTCCCTATAAAAAAAATATGACATATGATGACATAAATCATGACATATGACATATGATGACATATGATGACATAAATCATGACATATGATGACATATGATGATATATGATGACATATGATGACATATGTATATGATGTTGGGGGGGAAATAACATATGATGCCATGTGATAACATATGATGTCAAAGATACTGTGATAACAATACACAATTATCACTGGCGTGTATCTGTCATGAGTGAGAATTGGTGTTTTTACTATTTTTAGGCTCTATGAGCTTTTAATATGGTTTTAATGATAATAATGATATTATGTTCAGCAACGACAATGTTGGGATTAAATTTGGTGAGCATATAGGGGCAGCCTGGAGAAAGATCAAATGTCTGTAAAGATGAAATAGGAACTGATAAAGAAGGAAAGAGTTAACTAAACCCCTCACTGGAAGGTAGAAGAAGAAGAACTTATCTAAACCCACTGGAAGGTTCAGACATGATAGAGAAATCTACACTGTAGAACTGATAGAGAAAATAGGAACTGATAAAAGAGAAGGAAAGAAGTTACCTAAACCCCTCACTGGAAGGTAGACAGGAACTGGGAAAGAAGTTACCTAAACCCCTCACTGAAAGGTAGAACAGGAAAAGAGAAGGAAAGATCATTTTCGGGCATCTAAATCTACACTGTAAGGTAAAAATAGGAACTGATAGAAGAAGGAACTGGAAGTTAACTAAACTAAACCCACACTGGAAGGTAGAATAGGAACTGATGTTAACTAAACCCACAGTGGAAGGTAGAACAGAAAAGGAAAGAGAAGGAATGTAGAAATAGAACGGATAGAAAAGAAGTTACCTAAACTTATCTAAACCCACACTGGAAGGTAGAACAGGAACTGATAGAGAAGGAAAGAACTTATCTAAACCCCACTGGAAGGTAGAATAGGAACTGATAGAGAAGGAAAGAAGTTATCTAAACCCCCACTGGAAGGTAGAACAGGAACTGATAGAGAAGGAAAGAAGTTACCTAAACCCACACTGGAAGGTAGAACAGGAACTGATAGAGAAGGAAAGAAGTTACCCTAAACCCACACTGGAAGGTAGAACAGGAACTGATAGAGAAGGAAAGAAGTTATCTAAACCCACACTGGAAGGTAGAACAGGGAACTGATAGAAGGAAAAAGAAGTTATCTAAACCCCAGTGGAAGGTAGAATAGAACTGATAGAGAAGGAAAGAACTTATCTAAATCCACACTGGAAGGTAGAATAGAAGTAGAGAAGGAAAGAACTTATCTAAACCCCCACTGGAAGGTAGAACAGGAACTGATAGAGAAGGAAAGAAGTTAACTAAACCCACAGTGGAAGGTAGAACAGGAACTGATAGAGAAGGAAAGAAGTTAACTAAACCCACAATGGAAGATAGAATAGAACTGGATAGAGAAGGAAAGAAGTTAACGAAATACAATGGAAAGTAGAACAGGAACTGATAGAGAAGGAAAGAAGCAGAACCAATAGGAAAAGGAAAGAAGTTAACAAGAAACTGATAGAGAAGGAAATAAGCTAACAAGAAACTGATAGAAAAGGAAAGAAGTTAACAAGAACTGATAGAGAAGAAAATAAGCTAACAAGAAACTGGTAGAGAAGGAAAGAAGTTAACAAGGAACTGATAGAAAAGGAAATAAGTTATCAAGTCTGCAGACACATTGGCGTCACAGTCTCTCGGGGGCTTCGGTAGTCCAGAGGCAAAATGTTAGCCTCTCAACCAAAAGGTAGTGGGTTCAAGCCCCACTAACGATTGCAAAGTTTTCTCGAGTGTTTTCGAGCAAACTATCCCTTAG
>JAXRKP010000164.1:0-7500 GCA_037039925.1 Doris montereyensis
TAATAATAGGAGGAGGAGGAGGAGGATGTGAACAAGACGGCAATAGCGGTGATGAAGGTGACGACATCGATGATGATGCTTTTGAACATGTTTGAGTAGTAACGTCACCAAGCGCGTGTTACAGATAACACTTGCAGATTGCACACCCAAGCACTAGTAACAGCCAAATACACTAGTATGCACACGCTCTGGTCTCGTGCGTAGCGCACGAGTTCAAAGTTTCCCCTTCGACCCCTGCGGTGCAAAAAAGCGCATACTGATAACATTACATGCACGTGCTCGAGTAAGCACGTTTATATTCGTTGTGGGTTAGTGTGTGAGTGTGTGTATATAAAGTTGTGGTTATGTGTGCATATGTCTGTAAGTAAACGTAATATTACTGGTGTGCACGTGTGTCTTAGAAGAGAGAGAGAGAGAGAGCGAGAGAGAGAGAGAGAGAGAGAGAGAGAGAGAGAGAGAGAGAGAGAGAGAGAGAGAGAGAGAGAGAGAGAGAGAGAGAGAGAGAGAGAGAGAGAGAGAGAGAGAGAGAAAGAGAGAGAGAGAGAGAGAGAGAGAGAGAGAGAGAGAGAGAGAGACAGACAGACAGACAGACAGAGAGAGAGACAGACAGACAGACAGACAGACAGACAGACAGACAGACAGACATACGGACAGACAGACAGACAGACAGAGAGACGCAGAGATAGATAGACAGCCATCCAACCCGACAGACAGACAAACTGGTAGACAGACAGACAGGCTTTGATTTGATTTGATTTTACTCACATTCACAGCGAACGTGATCTAGGGGGTATTGGTAAGGGCCGGGAGTGGCCTTATTCGAAAAAAACTCGAGAAGGTTTTTCAACCATCGGAGCTTGAATCCACAACCTCTTGGTTGATGAACGGAGGTCATGCCTCTGGACCACCGAGTCACCGAGAGATTGACAGACAGACAAACACAACACTGACCCAATCACATACAGTGACGGACATAAACACATGCAGAGATAGAGAAAGAGACACCTAGGGATATATAAATAGATAGATAGATGAATAGATAGATAGATCGATAGGTAGATAGATAGATAGATAGATAGATATATAGATAGATAGATAGAGAGAGACATACAGACAGACAGACAGACATACAGACAGAGAGAGAGAGAGAGAGAGAGAGAGAGAGAGAGAGAGAGAGAGAGAGAGAGAGAGAGAGAGAGAGAGAGAGAGAGAGAGAGAGAGAGAGAGAGAGAGAGAGAGAGAGAGAGAGAGAGAGAAACAAGAACGGGAACGAAAAAGACAGACAGACAAACAAACAGACAGGCAAAGACAGAGAGACACCGACAGACAGACAGAAACAGATAGACAGGGACAAATAGATATAGACAGACAGGCAGACACAGGCTCATATTATCCAGACAGGCACAGACAGACAGAGAAAGAGACATTGACAGACAGCCAACGACAAAGACAGACAAAGCGAATGAGCATATTTGGAAAGGGAACTTGAGGACACAGAAGGGATGAACAAGGTCAAAGTTCAGATCTCACTGCCTTCCTTATCTTGAACTCCTTGTAACAAAGTTGCCATTTCCAGCATTGGAGTTCTTCTGCCATGAAATCCACAATGAACAATGACAAGAAATACTTTCTTATACCCATTAGTACAAATAGAGTCAAAAACCAGATCGAAGATATTTTAATTAGCCGCCCACTTACCTTGCCCTTGAACTTTATTTAACCGATTGGTTTAACACACCGCATTGATTTCTTTTCCTTCATCAAAACAAAATAAAAAATGATTGCTTTATTTGAGACGGACAATACTCTCTTAATGTCTTGTTTTGATTTTATTTTCTGTTCGTTAAAGTCCATGGTGATAAAGGGTGTGATAATAAAAGTGTTGACCTACATCGGAGTGTTTCGTGACCTCAAAGCCCTCCCCGGGCAGTGGACAGGAGTCTCCTGCTGCTGCCTTGCAGGTTGGTCTTGGCTGACCAAAGGCTAGGGAGTTAACCCTGACAGTAGTGACAGAAAACAACCTGTTGCCTTGCAGGTCGGTCTTGACTGACTAAAGACTAGAGGAGTTAACCCTGACAGAAAATAACAACCTGCTGCCTTGTATCCTGGTCTTGAATGACCAAAAACTAGGGGAGTTAACCCTGACAGAAAATAACAAGCCCTGGTAAGGAGTCTCAAGATGGTAGCCCCACCATCTACCTAGGGTGCAGTGGGCTAATCCCCTGCTTATCCGAAACCTAACTGATGCAGATAAAAAATATAATATAACATAACCGGCTTGACCTTTCAACAACGAAAATGGAAACGAACACGGACTGTGATTTTTGGAACATGGAATGTTAGGGCAAAAAATGGAAAAGAGTTAGAATTAGTTGAAGAAATAGAACATTTCAAAGTAGACATTTTGGCTATTACAGAAACAAAGAAAAAAGGACAAGGAATAGAAAATGCAGGACCAAATCATAATTTTAATCTTCTCAGGAGTAGATGTCAAAGATAGAGCTAAAGCAGGAGTAGGCCTCCTACTGCATAAAAGGCATGAAAAGCTACTAGAAAGTTGGAAATTTATAAGCCCGCGGCTATTAGAGGTAAATATTAAACCAAAAGGAAGAGAAATTAAATTATTAATAGCTTATGGACCAAACGAAGACGCCACTAAAGAAGAAAAGGATACCTTCAAAAACGATTTACAAATAGCTGCAGAGAATCTTAAACACAAACAGGAACTAATGGTTTTAGGAAATTTCAAAGCTAGAGTAGGCAACAATATAGAAACATCAGAGGAGTAATAGATAAAGAAGGAGAGACAACTTCTCCAAATGGAGAGAAGCTAATAGATTTTTGCCTAAAGAATAATATGAAAATAGCCAACACCTTTTTCCTCATAAAGATATCCACAAATATACAAGAGTAAATGAAGACAGGTGTGAAAAGTCAATGATAGACTACATAATAGTTAGCAGCTCCCTTTTTACAGAACGTTGGATGCAAGAGTAAACAGAGATATTTAGCAATATTTAGCAATCAAATTGCCAAAATGAGATTATTGACTGAAGAAAACAAACAGAAAAGGAGAAGAAAGGAAAAGCTAATGAACTCAAAATAGAGGAACCAAATAAACCAATAGTAAAAAGATATACTAATCTAGGATAAAAAGATTTATCAGTGAAAGGCAGATGGATCTGAATGATAGGAAGAAAAGTGGCAATTGTACAAAGAAACACAAGTTGTATAGAAAAGATTGTGGTAGGAAACAAAGAAAGATGGGAAAAGAACAGCATAGTGGAATGAGAATGTCAAAACTAAGGTCCAAGAAAAGAAGGATGCCTGGAAGAAATACTTGTAAACAAAGAGACCAGAGGATAAAGATTACTATCAAAGAACTATCGCCAAAAGAAGTTAGGAAAGCAAAACAGGAACAATGGGAAGTGTTTGGACAAAGAAGAAAGCTATGAAGGAAATCACAAATTAAGAATGCCAAAGGAGAAATACATGAAAGAAGACAGCCAAATCATGGAAGCGTGGAGAAAGTATTATCAACAATTACACAATCCTTCCAGAACATATGAAACAAGGAGTAAATATCAATTAGTAAGAGTAACAAGTAATCCAGAGGAGACAGCTGAAGATGTAGATTTCTAAATGGAAGAAATCCAAACAGCTATAAGAAAAGTGAAATTAGGAAAACCCTAGGAGCAGATCAAGTTTATCCAGAAATGATTAAAAACCAAGGGAGAGAGGCAGACAAACTACTACATGCAATATGCCAACAAGCATGGAAGTCCAAACAGGTGCCAGACGACTGGAAAAAGGGAATGGTAATACCAATATATAAGAAAGGATCAACTATGGAATGCTCAAACTATAGAGGGATATCACTACTTAGCGTACCAAGAAAATGTATGCCAGGATACTGGAAATGAGACTAAGGAAAAGAGTAGAGGATCAGATTGAAGAGCATCAGAGTGGATTTAGACCAGGAAGAAGTGTCAAGACCACATATTTACAATTAGACAAAAATACAAAAATTCCTTGAGGGAAACATTGACTTGCACCTGTGTTTTATTGATCTAGAAAAGGCATTTGACACTGTGAGGAAGGACGAACTATGGCATTCCTTAAAAGAACACAATGTAGAGCAAAATTTAATAGAAGCCATTAAAAGTTTTTACAATAAACCAACATGTGCAGTGAGAGAAGCTGGAAATATATCTGCAGAATTTGATGTAGATATAGGAGTAAGACAGGGTTGTATCCTAAGTCCTCTTTTGTTTATCACATTTATGGATTCAGTCGCAAAGGCATCCTCAAAAATGAAAAAATGAATGTAGGTTTGTGGAAGCTCAAACCAGTAAATGTATCAATGCTTTCATTTGCCGATGATTTAGTTCTGTTAGGAAAATCAGAAAGTGACCTTCAGTGAATATCAACATTATGAACAATGAACTAAATAAAAGAGGAATGAGAGTAAATGCAAAGAAAACCAAAACAATGCTAGTAACTAGGGAAGCTAAAACACAAAATCTTAAATTGGGCAGGGAGAATTCAGAACAAGTTTAAAGCTACAATTACCTAGGAGTAATGATTAACTCAGAGGGAAAACTAAGAGAAGAAATCAGCCTGAGAATCCAAAAGGCAAGTGCAATATATAACCATCTAGGAAAGGCATTTGTAGGTAAACAAGAATTGTCAACAAAAACCAAAATGGCAGTATACAACACAGTGTATTGTCCTACGCTCCTCTGGCAGTGAAACCTGGACCGTAGACAGTGGAGAATACAGTAGAGTACAGGCAGCTGAAATGAAATATCTAAGAAGAGTAGTAGGAAAACTGAAAAGAGACAAAATCAGAAACACAACAAGAAGAGATCAAACCAGAGCAGATGGCATAAAAACTAAGATAGAAATAAATAAATTGAGATGATTTGGGCATGTAAACAGAATGAATGACAATAGAATAGTTAAATCAGTATACAGTGCTAAAGTCCAAGGTAAAAGACCAAAAGGCAGACCTCAGAGAAAGTGGGAATAAGATATAAAAGAGGCATTGAAGAATAGAAATTTAACATTTTTGGAAGGAAACAGAAATGCCAGGACAGGGCATCCTGGAGAAAGATCATCTCTGGCATCTGAACCCATACACCGAAAGGTAGAATGGCAACTGATTAATAAATAAAGAAAGAAAGACTTATTCCCATATGTCGAAAGGTAGAATGGCAACCGATAAAGAAAGAAAGACTTCTACCCATACACCGAAAGGTAGAATGGCAACCGATAAAGAAAGAAAGACGTATACCCATATGTCGAAAGGTAAAATGGCAACTGATAAAGAAAAGACTTATACCCATACACCGAAAGGTAGAATGGCAACTGATTAATAAAGAAAGAAAGAAAAAGCCCTCCCAATGTCCATTCGGCCCGAAAGCCCAATATGGATCAAAATTTGCTTATTCAAGCCCCCGTAAGGAACAAAGACAAATACATGGGAAAAGATAGAAAAAAAGCTTTGGGCATCAATAGAATCGAACCTGCGCCCTCCGCGTCGACACCCATTACCTCCACATGGAAAGACGAGCGCATTGGAAACCAAGCTTACAACGATCTTCTGAACAGATAGTGATAGTCTGGTTGCAGCTTGCTAGTGCGGTCTCTTTCCATGTCGAGGCGATGAGTGCTGACGCTGAGGTCGTGGGTTCGATGTTATTGATGCCCAAAGATTTACTTTCTGTCTATTCCTTTGTATTTTTCTTGTCTTTCTTCATACGCAACGGCTTTATCTTGATATCATTATATGTTATTATTCATCACTGTCGACATGCCCCATTGAATCACTGTTTGAGTTTGTCTCCATCGTAGAGTGAGTGGCATTAGAGATTGAGCTAATGGTCTTCGTTTGGCGCGGTCTTAGATTGATTCCTCACGATTCTAAGTCCTGGATTCGAGTCATCACAATCTAATTCTGGATTCGATACTCAAAATTTTTATTGGTCCTGGATTCCTCATAAGTCTAGGTCACGGATTCGAGTCGTCACAATTCTGGGTCGGGGATTCAAGTCCTCATAATTTCAGGTCCTCGATTCGAGTCCTCATAATTTTTTCGTCCGACTTTGTGTTCCTCGTGAAAGACTATTAACTTACACACATCGTACCAATCGACCTCGGTGCAAATTGAGACCAGCAAATGGGTAAAATGAAATCAAACCAAATCGGGACAAGCTCCGGTTGTATGAGCCGTAACGACATTCAATACATTGATTCTGTTTTGGAGATTTCATTTCATTTTCTAAGATTTCTTTATATTTTTACCCACGTCCACAACTAGGGTGATATCGGGGTTTTTGGTTGGATTTTTTTTCATTTTGCACAGAATGACATGTAAGCAGCTACGGAATTTATCACCCATCTCCGAGGGGACTAGGTGTCGATCCATCTACTGGGACTAGGGGGTGAGTTTTAATGGTTTTACTGAGGGGAAAAACCACCAAAACTAGTGAAAACTTTTGCAACTGTTCGGGCACCGACCCGCAATCTTTTGGTTGAGAGGCTAACGCCTTGCCTTTGGACCATGTCGAGGCGATGATTTGTTTGCCAACTAGCTGACTTGATTCTACTGACTGTTTCTGTTGCCATACATTGCCTGTCAGTGACTAGGTTCTACTGACTGTTTCTGTTACCATACATTGCCTGTCAGTAACTTGGTTCTACTGACTGTTTCTGTTGCCATACATTGCCTGTCAGTGACTTGATTCTACTGACTGTTTCTGCTGCCATACATTGCCTGTCAGTGACTTGATTCTACTGACTGTTTCTGTTGCCATACATTGCCTGTCAGTGACTTGGTTCTACTGACTGTTTCTGTTGCCATATATTGCATGGCAGACTTGGTTCTACTGGCTGTTTCTGTTGCCATACATTGCCTTTCAGTGACTTGATTCTACTGACTGTTTCTGTTGCCATACATTGCCTGATAGTGACTTGGTTCTACTGACTGTTTCTGTTGCCATACATTGCCTGTCAGTGATTTGGTTCTACTGACTGTTTCTGTTGCCATACATTGCCTGTCAGTGACTTGGTTCTACTGGCTGTTTCTGTTGCCATACATTGCCCGTCAGTGATTTGTTCTACTGACTGTTTCTGTTGCCATACATTGCCTGTCAGTGACTTGGTTCTGCTGGCTGTTTCTGTTACCATACATTCCCTGTCAGTGACTTGGTTCTACTGGCTGTTTCTGTTGCCATACATTGACTGTCAATGGCTTGATTCTACTGGCTTTTTCTGTTGCCATATATTGCATATCAGTGACTTGGCTATACTGGCTGTTTCTGTTACCATACATTGCATGACAGTGACTTGATTATACTTGCTGTTTCTGTTACCATACATTGCATGACAGTGACTTGGCTATACTTGCTGTTTCTGTTACCATACATTGCATGACAGTAACTTGGTTCTACTGACTGTTTCTGTTACCATACATTGCATGTCACTGGCTTGGTTCTA
>JAXRKP010000164.1:22500-107500 GCA_037039925.1 Doris montereyensis
CATTTGTCACAGCTGCTCAGATCCCCTTTCTTGGGCAATTTAATTATGTATCCATCTTTCCAGTCCTCCAGAACTTCTTATTCATCCCAGATGTTTTCAAACAGCGGCAAGAGTACGTCTACAGAAGTTTCAATGTTTGCTTTCAGGGCCTCAATAGGGATTGAGCTGTGTTTCCCCCTGTGATCAGAGCTCTTTCGGCTTGCTTTTGACAGCATAAATGCTACTCCTTCTGTATGAGATGTGTCTTTCTCTTCATGGCCCGAATACAAAAGTGCCTAACCTGAAGACAGTCTTATTTGTCCTGACTGTAGCCATCTTGTCTCATTGAGTCCCAGTAGTGCGATGTTGTAATTACGCATCTCTGTTGCCATTTGTTTGGACTTCCCTGCCTCATACGTGGTTCTGATGTTCCACGAACTGATGGTAAGGTGTTTCCTGGTTGACAGAAGGGGGCTCAGCACTGAAGTTTCCTTTCAGCTTTGGCTCCAACACGTCATAGGTCCTTCTGCTGCAGGCCTTTCTTTCAGGAATATAAAATCTTTGACACTTGTTGATGCTTTCGTAGCTTCACTCCTAGACAGGCTGCTCTCCTGAGATCGTGATCCCCGTCCATTCATGGTTTGAAATCAGAGTTCTCCTCCTAGACGGACATCCTTCCCAGACTAAAAAGTTCCATCTACCCGGGGATAAGGGGTTTTGTCATTGGCGCCCCCCCATTCGCCAGTTTTACCAGTCATTGAGTTATTAGACTATTTGAACAAAGTGAAGGTTCCACCCATTCACTTCGGCCTCCTCTCATGATCAACGGCCGTTTGGTTCAAGACTGCTTATTCAGGTTATACCTTTGTTCGCAGCTAGCCCTTGTATATAAAGGCCTTTCTGCTATCCACCGCCTGCTGGGTCGGGGCAGGTCGCCGTGGGCGTTGACATTCCAGTTTGTGCATTTCTATCAAAATATATCCGTGCATAACAACGTCTGTTAACGAAGTCTATCCACGCATAGCGACGTATGTAATAAATGATATCCATGCAGAGGACGTATGTAGGAAAATCTATCCATGCATAGGGACGTCTGTAGTAGCTATCCATGCTAGGGACATCTGTAGTAGCTATCCATGCTTAGGGACGTCTGTAGCAAATGCTATCCATGCATAGGGACGTCTGTAGCAAATGATATCCATGCATAGGGACGTCTGTAGCAAAGACTATCCATGCTAGGGACGTCTGTAGTAGCTATCCATGCTTAGGGACGTCTGTAGTAGCTATCCATGCTTAGGGCAGTCTGTAGTAGCTATCCATGCTTAGGGACGTCTGTAGTAGCTATCCATGATTAGGGACGTCTGTAGCAGCTATCCATGCTTAGGGCCGTCTGTGGCAAATGCTATCCATGCATAGGGACGTCTGTAGCAAAGCCTATCCATACATAGGGACGTCTGTAGCAAAGAATATCCATACATAGGGACGTCTGTAGCAAAGTCTATCCATACATAGGGACGTCTGTAGCAAAGAATATCCATACATAGGGACGTTTGTAGCAAAGACTATCCATACATAGGGACGTTTGTAGCAGCTATCCATGTTTAGCGACGTCTGTAGTAAAGGCTATCCATGCATAGGGACGTTTGTAGCAAAGACTATCCATACATAGGGACGTTTGTAGCAAAGACTATCCATACATAGGGACGTCTGTAGCAGCTATCCATGCTTAGGGACGTCTGTAGTAAAGGCTATCCATGCTTAGGGACGTTTGTAGCAGCTATCCATGCTTAGGGACGTCTGTAGCAAAGGCTATCCATGCATAGGGACGTCTGTAGCAAAGACTATCCATACACAGGGACGTTTGTAGCAAAGAATATCCATGCATAGGGACGTCTGTAGCAAAGGCTATCCATACATAGGGACGTTTGTAGCAAAGACTATCCATACATAGGGACGTCTGTAGCAAAGACTATCCATGCATAGGGACGTCTGTAGCAGCTATCCATGCTTAGGGACGTCTGTAGCAAAGGCTATCCATGCATAGGGACGTTTGTAGCAGCTATCCTTGCTTAGGGACGTCTGTAGTAAAGGCTATCCATGCTTAGGGACGTCTGTAGCAGCTATCCATGCTTAGGGACGTCTGTAGCAAAGGCTATCCATGCATAGGGACGTTTGTAGCAAAGGCTATCCACGCATAAAGACGTATGTAGTAATGTCTATCTATTCATAAAGACACCCGGGGCAAAGCCTATCGATGCACAGCGACGTATGTAGCAAAGTCAAAGTTTATCCATGCATATGGACGTCTATATAAAAGTTTATCATGCATAGCGACATATGTAGCAAAGTATATCCATGCATAGCGACTTCTGCAGCAAAGTCAAAATCCTATTTATGTTAAGGACGTCTGTAGCAAGGTCAAAATCTATACATGCATAGCGACGTACGTAACAAGGTCTATCCATGCATCGTGACATCTGTTGCAAAGCCAAATTAGTATATCCATGCATAGCGACGTATGTAGCAAAACCCATGCATGCATAACGACGTCTGTAGCAAAGTCAAATTAGTTCATCTATGCATAGCGACGTCTGTAGCAAAGTCAAATTAGTTCATCTATGCATAACGACGTCTGTAGCAAAGTCAAATTAGTTCATCTATGCATAACGACGTCTGTAGCAAAGTCAAATTAGTTCATCTATGCATAGCGACGTCTGTAGCAAAGTCAAATTAGTTCATCTACGCATAGCGACGTCTGTAGCAAAGTCAAATTAGTTTATCCACGCATAGCGACGTCTGTAGCAAAGTCAAATTACTTCATCCATGCATAACGACGTCTGTAGCAAAGTCAAATTAGTTTATCCATGCAGCGACGTCTGTAGCAAAACCCATGCATGCATAACGACGTCTGTAGCAAAGTCAAATTAGTTTATCCATGCATAACGACGTCTGTAGCAAAACCCATGCATGCATAACGACGTCTGTAGCAAAGTCAAATTAGTTTATCCATGCATAACGACGTCTGTAGCAAAACCCATGCATGCATAACGACGTCTGTAGCAAAGTCAAATTAGTTTATCCATGCATAACGACGTCTGTAGCAAAACCCATGCATGCATAACGACGTCTGTAGCAAAGTCAAATTAGTTTATCCATGCATAACGACGTCTGTAGCAGAACCCATACATGTATAACGACGTCTGTAGCAAAACCCATGCATGCATAACGACGTCTGCAGCAAAGTCAAATTAGTTTATCCATGCATAGCGACGTTTGTAGCAAAACCCATGCATGCATAACGACGTCTGTAGCAAAGTCAAATTAGTTTTTCCATGCATAGCGACGTCTGTAGCAAAACCCATGCATGCATAACGACGTCTGTAGCAAAGTCAAGTTAGTCTACGTCACACTCTCCCTGCCAACGCTAAGGCGAGCCGATACGTGGTTTAAAGTGAAGGAAATGGCATTAAATAATATTGAAGCCTCATAGGAAAAAAGATACGAGGAATAGACAGACAAAATCTTAGCTCGGTTGTACACTTTCTTTTCATGGCAAGGTGATGGGTATCGACGCAGAGGTCGCGGGTTCAATCCCCATGGTGGCCAATATGTTTCTGTCTATTCCTTGCATTTGTCTTGTGTTTGTTCCTATGGGGTTTTAAGTAATGTAATTTCCTTCACTTTCGACATGCTCATTGCCTCACTGTTTGTCACTGCGCAGTTTAGTGGTACAGTGAAGTCTACGAGTCATATCACACTGGAAAAGAGTTTGTGCGCAACCCGTGCGGTCTTTATCAGTTCCCACTCTACCTTTCGGTGTACGGGTTTTACTTTTGACTTGTTCGGTTCTCTCATACCGCAAGGTGTCGAAGGGAGATGCAATCGTCAAACGTGGGACGTGTGTGTTGCCATTTGTCATGTTGTTCATTTGAGTGTTCCTTTGACTCCGTCAATCCATCTTTTCCTTGACTTCTCTTGCCTTGAGTCCGTTAAATTCTATGGTGTAGGTCTTTGAGGCTGGTTATTGTGTCCCTATTCTCATGACGTGTCCAAACCAATTGATTTGTTGTCTTTGGATATATTGCATGGTTGATTCTATGCCTACCTGACCGTTATCTAACGTCTTCATTTCTTGTGATGTTTAGAGTCTTTCGGAGACATTTTATTTCGCATGCTGCGATCTTGTTTTGCTGTGTTTTACCAAGGGTCTAGGTTTCGCACTGGTAGCAACGAAGTGGAAGGAAAATCGACCTAATTAGTTGTTTCTTTGTCTCCATTTGGGATGTTTTCATGAGAAAGGATGGATGCTAGTTGGTAGGTGACCACATTTGCCTTGTGTATTCCAGTTTCCATTTCTCTGTCAATTTTTATCAACTGAAGTAAATATTAGAGATGTGTCGAACTATCGGACCGTCCAATGGTCTGAAAGTCTCGAGACTCAAAAGCCAGTCTCGGATCTAAGCATCGGACTCAAGTCTCAAGTTAGTCCGCGGACGGCAATTCAACCCGAAAGTTAATTTAGCCAGAACGTCAAATCAGTCCCAAAGGCAATTCAGTTCGAAAGGCAATTCAATCCGAAAGTCGTAGTGGTCCTAGATTCAATACATTCAGATGTCCCATGCTCTAATATGTTGCTGTTAAATGTGCAGTTATATACAATTGGGTTTCGTGACATATCGACGCGAATGCACACTCTTTTGCAAAGAAAACAAGAAGGCTGTCGAAGCTGGCGACTAAGCGAGCGGACAGCCTTACCTAACCTATGATATATATTCATTGTAGCTCTTTCTGTTTTTGTTGATTTGTTTGGGTTGTTTTGTTTGATTTATGTTTGCTTTTGTGGGGGTTTTTTGTTTTTAAAAATAAAAAATAAAATGGCAAATGCTATTAGATCCGAAAATCAGGAGAGAAAAAAATAATAACTGCTAGAGCTACCAGACGAAGACTAGACCATGATCTGAACCATTACAAAACAAGGCTTAAAAGACCATGCTGATACGAATGAATGCTAATCAAGATTCAACGATTTCATTCGAATTGTGCCTATTTTAGATCTATTTACCGTCTCTTTGTCTCATTTCTGTTAATTAAAAGTGTAATGACTCAAGATAAATTAAATTGACTTCAGCTAGCTCTATTTCAAGGAGATGTCGACCAGAATCATTGTGAAAAACCTCCCTAAAGACGTAAGGAAAAACACATCGTTGTCATCATCACCAATCAAAATCAACTGCTGTTGGATCTGCTTTGAAATGGCGTAGCTAGATCTAGATCTAGATCTAGATCTATCTGAATCTTACATTCTTGGCATTTCATTTTATCTCTGCAATGTCTTTTTCAGTATCAATTTTGCAATGTTGTAATGTTGGTGACCCAGTTTGTCATAGAATGTAGAATCTAGGCATTATCTCATTCTCGGCAGGTTTCACAAAATGGTCCATCCCCATTTCCCTCTTTTTGTCAAAATGTACATGTTATATTTCTTACAAATGTTATATACCATGTTAAAGCTTGGAACATGAGTATTCCAGATATATGACTTTAAGAGATAGCAAAGGACTGTGGGGCAAGTAAATTAGCTTTTTAAAAGTCAGGTTTTTCAGTCAAGGGGCATAACTGTGAAAATTCTAGGTCCAATGCCAGTGACGTAATGTTACGTGAACTGCACGCGTCCGTCGACCGAGGTTTCCCTGGCGTTTCTTTAGTGACGTAACGCTTGGGCCTCTGGTTTGGAGAGTTCCTGACTTTTCCCTAGTTCTCAATAAGATGTGAAGTCTGTGTTTGTGTTTCCCGACACCTCGGGCGTGGAGTCCACGGCCAGTGCCTTACTGTTGATCAGATGACTCGCGCGTTCCGGATCGTGTGGATGGATGAAAACCGATGCTTTTTGTCCTGTGATTGTACGCCTTTATACTATCCTTATTACGTGTTACAGGTTTATCGTGTGTACCATTCTGCTCAAACTGGTACGGTAAACTTCACGACTAATAATTTTAACGAGTGAGGATGCCATACGTATAGGCCGATATTTGCCGAGAGAGAGAGAGAGATGCACCAGCAACAAAACCCTCGCCGAAAAGTAAGCGCTTTTGACGACAATGGTTCTTTTCTCCCCGTACGAGCCCCCCCCCCCCATTATCACTTCTTCGCTACTCCCGTCATCACTCACCCCCCCCCCCTAACTATCTACAGTCACATAGAGCGCCCACTAGACTAGCACAAACTTGTCTTTATCGATCGATAATTGCTTCGCGGAATATGGGACGGGATGGAGCGGTGGCTGACAAATCTTGAACTCTACTTGAACCTGTGCTATTAGTATTATTTTTCTCTCTCTCGTTAAAATGCGTTTTTAGTAATATTGTATTGTTATGCGAAGAAGACTGCATAGTGGAGACGTAGAGTCACTATCGTTGTAATGGATTTCTAAACCTCCCGTATTGCCAATTATCTTGTCTTTATTTATTAGAACATAATAAATCATGAAAGCCTATTGATTGCCGGACTTCTTTACATAAGTTTCACTCACGATAAGCCAAAGCAGGTTTTGCTAATGCAACCGAATCTATCCTGAACGGTCTCCGAATCTAACCTGATCACAGTCTCTTTCTGATGTCCGATCATCGTCTACATTTTTGCATGGCCGTAAGAGTCATCCAAAAACAAAATATTCCGCAAAGCCAACCAGACAATTTAAAAACAAAAATGTCATGATTTCCCAATAGGCTTACACGAGATGAACTACGAGACAATAGCTCGACGCAATATTACCGTTATTAGATCTCAGATCGAAAAAATATTTTTTGTCTGACCATGAGGTTTTGAAGACTGACAGTAGTCTCATGGTATTCTCACTCTCATTTAGAGTTACCTATGATTTTTTTCGTGTCTTTTACAAAATATATGGTCGTAGGAATACGTTTTCTTTCACTCCAGATCATAAAATAAAACGGCGCTTCTACATATTTTTCAACTGTTTTTTTTTTCAGCTCTTACTGTGTGTTCATTTGTAGACATCAGTTGTTACATAATAACGAAAATCTGAAACCTGCCTCACGTGATCACTGCAAAAGATAAAAAATATTTAGAACTCGCTAAATTTTCTTTGAACAATTCTCTTTCACATGGAATTAAAGAAAACAGAATAAAAGGTAGTTGACCTCACCTACCTTAAGGTAAAAAGGGACTTATTAAAAAGAGGGAAATGCCGTCTGTCTGTATTGCTGACGTTCACACCCAAAAAATATTCACAAAACACACAAATTGAAAGCAAATTTCACAATATTATGTTTTTTATATCTGCGATGTCAAAGCTATACATGGACCAAATGTTAAGAAGATTCATCAATTAGACTTTAAGAAAGATTAATTGAAGAGTTCAAGTTATCATTGGTTCGTTCCCATTTTTGTGAAACCTGCCTCTCATACTGGTAATCCTAAGTACTAAGTCATGTCCTAAATCTAGATCTAAAATCTAAGTCCTAAGGTTTAGCTTAGCTGTCAAAAAATTATTCTAAGAATCGTAAGGCATAGCCTGTATGGATTTCGGGCTAATCGTACTTTAGCATAGGCCTAGCCAACATATCACATCAAATATGATTTTAAAACCTTATTTTAATTCGATACTTGCAGCTCTACACTCTACGAGTAGACCTATAAACATATATATATGTCCCAATGTGTGTTCCCTGTCAGTCGTCTCTCTATTATTACTCCCGGATTAGCACCGCTGACCATAGGCATAATGTGGAAAATCACTGCAGCACTAGAGGAGATGTCACCTCTTCGCGGTAGGCCTGGGCACTGATCGCTTTTTGGTTGATCATGAGAAACGAACAATCAAGGGATCTTGATCACTGTGATCGAGCACTCGGAACAATTATCATGGTCACAGCAACAAACATGATCAATGCTACGAACATGATTCTATCGATGCACATGATCACAGCTGTGAACATGATCAAAGTTTTGATGTATGAATGCTTCATGTTCATGATCACAGACGAGAAAGCGATAAGGGCGAAAGAGGGACGATGAGACACAGGACTATGTCTCCTTGCTTTTCCGAGTAGGTCCAAACTGGGCTTTTGCGTGATTTAGGTGCCATTATGAAGACAAACAGATTCCACTAGACGTTGAAGAAAAGACGCCGAGTGATAGTGATGTGTAGAGATAAGCGCTGACGATATTTTACAACGAACCAGCACACTTCCAAACAGTGATAGTGACTGGCAATCTCAATGCAATATCAGATCTTTTATAATAAGCCTTTAAGGACACATATCTTTTCTCTTAGTGATATGTACTCATCTTCATACTAAATCATACCCTTTATCAGGGCAGATGACATGCATGGGGGATACTAGAAATTAATTGTGTAAAAACACTGTCATTGTACCTGTGGTCATGCCTATTAAATTAATATCTATTGAAGTAAAAAACAAACAAACCGTCATTGTAAATAAATGATCATTCTACACGAATATTCAATGAACAGAAAGTCAACATTTTGCTCCCAAACTCACCAATCCAGGTGGCTCCCCCCCCCCCCCCCCCCCCCCCCCCAACTATTTTCAAGTTTTATATTGCCTGGCAGTGTTAAAGTGCGATTGTGTTGATTTCTTATTGATAAATATACAGACAAGAAGCTCAGTTACAACAATGCTGAGGGGACGGGGAACCTGTTGTAGCTGAGTCCCATGGTAACTGTATAGTAAGGGGAGGGAACCCATGTTCATGACTGACAGCAATGCAGAATGGGCCTATACATTTTCACAAAATGTTCCATCCTCATTTCCCTCTTTTGTCAAAATTTAAATGTTATATTTCTTACAAGTGCTATCAAGGCTTAGAACCTGAGGATTTCAGATACATCTGACTTTAAGAGATAGTAAAACACTGTGAAGCGATTAAACCAGCTTTTAAACATGTTATTTAGGCGAGGGGCGTAACTGAAAACTTTTGGTTGCATGCCAGTAGTCGACCGATGTTTCCCTAGCATTTATTTAGTGACGCAACGCTGGGGAATCTGGATGGGAGAGTTCCCTGATTGTTTCCTAGTTCTCAATAAGATGTGAAGTCTGTGTTTGTCTTCGTCGACACCTCAGATGTGAAGTCCACGGCTGGACAGTGGTGTTTTCCGTTGATGACTCGCGCTCTCCCGATCGTGTGGGTGGGTGAAAACCGAGACTTTTTTGCGCCTTTATAATATCCTTTTTATGTATTATGACTTTATCGTGCGTGTCATTGTGCTAAAACCAATAAACTTCACAGCTTATATTACGAGTGAAGATGCAATAAGAATGGGCCGATATTTGTCCAGACAAAGAGAGGAAAAAGAAAGAGAAGCACAACAAGAGCAACAAAAAGAAAGTGCTTTTGCAGAGAATGGTTTTTTCCCATACGTACCTGCCCTTAGTCCCATCAGCACCCTGAACCAGTGTGCATAGCTTCTAAACCTCCTGTATTACACAATTATCTTTTCTGAAGTTTTTAGAACGTATAAATCATGAAAGTCTAATGATTGCCCGACTTATTTACCTGAGTTTCGCTCACTATAAGCCAAAACAGGTTTTTTCTAATGCAACCGAATCTAACCTGAATGGTCTCCGTTCTGACACACACGTATCATCTTCGTTTGCGTGCAGGCATAATACGGGTGCGCATAAGGATAACTAAGTCGTACACAAGATAAATAACGAGGAAATAGCTTGATGCGATATTACCGTTATTAGATCCCAGATCAAAATTGTAAACTTTGTCACGATCGTAAGCTCACGTATACTGCCAGTTGTCTTATGATATTCTAACTCTCATTGAAAGTTACCTATGGCATTTTTTTTTTGTCTATTGCAGGTTAAATGGCCGTAGAGAAATACATTTTCTTTCACTCCATATTATAAAAGGGTGCTTCTACTTTTTCAACTGGGTTTTTTTTTCAGCTCTTACTGTGGTACATTTGATGACCGTCATTGTTGCATAAAAACAAAATTCTGAACCTTGCCTCATGTGATGACTGCAAAAGATTAATAGAGTTCAAATTATTATTTTTGTGAAACCTGCGATATAGCATATAACTATATATATATCGCTAGTCAGACAATATTATTATTATCTACGACTCCAATGTCAACTTCGATCAAAGACACTTCTGTGTTGGCAAGGGCACATTCCATGATGACCCAAACCGTTCCAGTCTTCCTAAACTGTCCATGTTAACCCTGACACAGATTACATGATATGTAAGTTGATATCACACATGTAAGTACACGCACACTCACACACAAAATCACAGGCAGCTGTTTGCGTGATCGAACATTAGTGCAATGTTAATGCCCCACAGTGAATAGTGCTGTAGGCCTAAAATCTAGATCTAAATGATGCAGGCTAAGAAAATATTTTTAAAATACAGTTGCATATATCTATAGGCACGATAATACTATAGCAATATATATTCTTACAAAATCTGTAGTAAGGTGAACATTTTCAAAATGCATATTTTTGTGCATAAACTTATAGCCCAGTGTGTACTGAGCGTGTTATACGTTAATGAGTGACAATTGGTCGAATTCTCACAGAGTTACACATTTTTTTGTAAGGAGAATTTCAAGAATGCATGAAACCCGTTTTTTTAGAAAATTAAGTTTAAAGTATTTTTTTTAGTTTTATACTGCTTCTAAGAAAGTTTCCAGCTGTGTGCTATAAGATACCGTTTACTTTTAAACACATTTTTAGACATTTTTAAGCAAAATAATTCATCATGGTGTTTATAAAAGATGTTTCTGCAATACAGCACAGAAATAGTTTTGATTAAATACTCAATTAAATTATAATGAGATATATACTGCGAAGATTTATACGGACATTTTAAGAAAAATGAATTAGCTAAAAAAAATGCATAACTTTTGATATTTTTGTTGTTGTGACATAAGTTATTATAATATTAGTCATCTATTGACATTTCGACTGCTTAGTCTGGCTTTTATACAAGAATGGTTCAACAAAAATTTAAAGTTTGCAAACTTGAGAAATGTAAAAAGAAAGAGATAGAAATAACACCCCATCCCTGAAGAAGAAAAACAACAAACAGAATCGAATGAGTCCTCAAACATGTTCATTGCGCATTTGGTGATAAGAAATACAGAAAAAATTGTTGGGCTGTGTGCATGATCCGATAGTGGTCATTTGCCAAGTTCTGATTGGTTGAATGCATGTATTGCGATTTGTCAAAAAAGTATCATTGGCATTAAAATGGCATCTATGCATCAAGGTTTGAAACGGATTGTCAAATTGTCATGCTGAAGTGAACGTCAGATATTTGAAACGAAAAATTGCAGGGGAATTCATTTTTGTTGTTGTCAGGTTTGGTCTATATCGTGTTTTGTGATGGAACCCTTCATATTTTATCACCTCAGATGTTGTCAGAATCGATAATTTTGATAACATTAGTGCTAGCAGACGATAAATTCCTTCCTGTCATCATTGTTGTAAATCTAGATCTAAAAATTTGCTAATTTTTTCTTAAAATCTACATCTGAAATTTTTGTAGTGAATAAAATGCCTAGAGGACGTCCTTCTGCATCGACTTCCATCGTGGATCCCGATGATGTCTTAGCTGAAGACACCGTTTTAGGGGAATACTGGACCCTTATTCAACTCAGCACTTGTCTGAAAGAAGACGACCCGCTTCTCTGCCTGAAATGGCTTGCGTGCAGGAATCTGGTGATGAATTGCATGTACTGCACCACCTGCAACGCTGACTGCAGCCTCCATTCATACTCCCAGGGGATAGACAAGTACCGTTGGTACTGTAAGTTATGCAGACAACGCACCAGTGTACGGAAGAGCTCATTATTTGAGCAAAGCCACTTACCCCTGTGGAAAATAATCATCATGATGTACTGCTGGTGCAGGGACATGCCTCAGAAAGACGTCGTCCACGAGGCAAAATTGAAATCGCACCCCAACACCGTCATTGTCTGGAAAAGTTTATTCAGGGACGTCTGCGAGGAGTGGATCATCCGAAATTCATCAAGTATAGGCGGCTTGAATGACAGCGGGGGAGCCGATAGACGTTGATATTGATGAATCAGATTTTTCCACCATAAACATCGCAACGGACAGTGGTGTGATGGACATTGGGTGTTTATAGGTTTAGAACGCGCTACAGGCAGGTGTTTTATGGTAGAAGTTCCAGACAGAACAGCCACGACCTTGGAGGGTATCATCATAAAGTTTATTCTGCCAGGAAGTCGTATCATCTCTGATTGTGTCAGATCCTACAGCAACCTGGATCAAATTAAAGGCGGAATTTATTTGCACAATACCGTCAACGACTTCCTGGATCCTCACGATAACTCTTTTTCACATCCAGAACATTGAGAGTGTGTGGATGCAGATGAAAAGAAAATTTCTACATCAAAAGGGTGCTGCTGATATGCTCTTCCCGTCCTACCTGGCAGAGCTCCTTTGGAGAAATGCTAACACAGACAAAGACCTGTTTTTCGGCCTTTGTATTGGCCGTATCACAGCAATATCGCGTAAGTAGATTCCGACTACAAGTGCATACTTATCACTTTAACTTTCCGCCTACCTCGATAATTACTATACACCACCTTCTTCATGTTCCGTTTTGGGTCACAATTTTATATATATAGGAAAATACTTTGTGTTCCTTTTTTGGGTCACTCTTATAGGAAAATTTGAAATACTAGATCAAGTGCTCGCTTTAACTTCTGCTGTGCTGCTTGAATGCTCTACGTCTGAACCGTCACTGTCTGGGTCTCTTTTTTACTTTCACTGTCACTCTCTAGATAAGCTCAAACCAAAGTAGCTTCACTTCATCACTTCAAGTCGGGCCCAAAACGTTTTCTACCAAGAGTATGCGAATACGCGACCCGGAAAATAATAAATACCGGTACTCGTGTTGTAGTTGTAGGCTGACATGTAATATTATAACACAATAGTACACGTGCTTGGGTTAATCGGGATGCTGTATACGCATTTCTTGTACAATAGTTACCGCTTTAATGCCCGGCGCTTAGGAGGCAGAGAATATGGGCATCTAGGCAAAACAGGTATTTATGGGGGAAATCAGTCGTGGCAAAAATTTGGGGTCTATCATTCAATGGACAGACAAAGACAACGATTCATAACCAGGCCGTTTTTTTTGGTTTTAGAAGAGTCCATCGTTTTACATAAAATTGAATGTGAGAAATAGGAACACCTGGAAACCATTAAGTTCTTTAACACTAAATAACACTGAGATGATGAGCACACTGGCCGGTTGCTCATTGCTTGCTATGATGAATGAAGACCGGAAGGTACAATGGATACAGCCAAAGCGAGATGGGTGAACAATAAAACTGTTCACATGCGATGCATGGCCAGTCAATCAAAAACGCCAGGTCATTTCATACAGACATTATTAAGGGAAGACACATGGGCGGGGTCTGCAACACTGTTCAATTCTGTAATTGCCCAGTGACAAACCAGTGATCCAAAAAGACAAAGGCTGTACTGCACAGTGGGTGGAGTTAGGAAAAGGAAACTGGTCACTGGTCATCTTCCAACCTTACATTTACAAATTGTTGATGGGCATAAAGTACTGTAGCCATTTTAGTATTAGCATTGAGATTACATATGATAGAGAGGAAAATGTTGTAAATCGATTATGGAAGCATTTTATGATAATTTGGAGACAGTTATGCCATTGAGACCGGTCATTTAGGGGGCAATTTATATATTTAAAGAATCTGTCACCCTGACGTTGCAGGCATTTAGGTGATAACTACTTTATTGTATGAGAGCATGTGTATGTATTGAATGTCATCTGTGTGTGTGAGAGAAAGAGAGAGAGAGCCTTTCTTATTGGCCACATACGCGTGCCCACACAGCTCTCACATAGTATACATGTGTGCGCAAACACATACATGCACACTTGCAACACACACAGAACCCAATTACTCTAGCAATCAAAGTAGACTTATTTACCGCTTCGATACGAGATTTTGCAATGCTGTGTCTTTTTTTTCGTACGACCTACAAACGGAGCACAAAGTATTTTCCTATATAAAAGTATGACACCAAAACGAAACAGGAAATATTTTCCTATGTAAAATAAAAAGTATGACCCCAAAACCGAACACAATGTAGGGGGACATGTACAAATTTGTAAATGCTCACAACATTGAAGAATTAAACAGAGAGTGATTGTAAAACGTATGAGAACAACGTTGAAGAATTAAACAGAGAGTGATTGTAAAACATATGAGAACAACGTTGACTAATTAAACAGAGCGTGATTGTAAAACATATGAGAACAACGTTGACTAATTAAACAGAGAGTGATTGTAAAACATATGAGAACAACGTTGAAGTTGAAGAATTAAACAGAGAGTGATTGTAAAACATATGAGAACAACGTTAAAGAATTAAACAGAGAGTGATTGTAAAACATATGAGAACAACGTTAAAGAATTAAACAGAGAG
This sequence comes from Doris montereyensis, assembly GCA_037039925.1. Taxonomy (NCBI): domain Eukaryota; kingdom Metazoa; phylum Mollusca; class Gastropoda; order Nudibranchia; family Dorididae; genus Doris; species Doris montereyensis. The sequence continues at coordinate 36,970 of JAXRKP010000164.1, forward strand.
TGATTGTAAAATATGAGAACATATGAAAATGGCTACTGGAGGAATTCTAAAATTTCAGCACATTCAGCGTGTTAGTTACCTAGCAATCAGGTTAACAAAACACAAAATAAAATTTATTTCCTTGAATTTCATTACAATTACAGGTACCTTTTTTTAGTAACTGATAAACCTACGGTTTAGCGGTGTAAAATATGGAGGTCAAATTTATACTTAACACTCCGCCTATGTCGTGTTCCTAAAATTTACTTGTTTTGGACGTTTATGCGCCTAGAGCTGTCGTAAGATGGGAGTGGGCGCTATAGGAATGAATCATATTATCAGTTACTATAAAAAAGATACCTGTCATGAAATTCCAGGAAATAAATTTTATTTCGGGTTATTTCCTTGCAGAAAGATTTGTTTTAGACGTTTATGTGCGTAGAGCTGTCAATGTCGTAAGATGGTAGTGGGCACTATAGAAATGAATTATATTATTATTATTATTATAACCTTTTTTTCCCCTTGAATTAGTTGAATAAAAGTTAATTTAAAACATAAAACTGAAAGTTTGAATCTCATTTTCTTTCTAATCACGTGCCCATCAGAAATGTATTGGCAATTATGTATGCTTGTCATTTTTTATCTTTTAGATGTTTTACCGTGTCACGAGATGCAGAAAGGTTCTAATTCTATTGGTCAGTCGTCATTTAATGGAGCCGACTCTTTAAAAATGGATCGTAATTCTAGATTAATCTCATAAAAATAGAGTGACGGGACCCGGTGCTTATGCTCTCTATCTCTGTCATTAATGCAGTGGCTATGTTACGGGCATAGGCTAGAAGCAAATATACAGGGCGTGCCGGGGACACATTTTTTGAATCTTTTTCCCTTACCGTAACTCTTAACCAGTGTTTGACTTCATCTTGATCATATTTATTCTCACTGCAACTGAGATATTCGCTCAACGCTTAAAAGAAGGAAACTGATCCAAAATCTTACTGTTTCATACCCGTTTTAAACAATTTCCATGATGATGTCATTCTGATGTTGGATGAAACGGATGGTTCAGCATTAGAAACTGTTTGTCTAAACCTTGTCCCTCCCATGTGTTTGCCTAAACCTTGTCCTCCCATGTGTTTGTGGGGGGGGGGGGGGGGGGGGGTGTGTGTTTAACCAAGAAAAAGAAAAAAACATTTTTCAACTTGTCGGGCACGAACCCACAACCTTTTGAATGGAAAGGCCGACACCTCACCTCTGGACCAATGAGTCCCAAGTGCCTATGACTGACAGGTTCTTATTGTAATTGTTAAAACATTGTGGTTTGCTTAATGGTGAGCGCAGTGATGGACTTTATTTATTAGTAGTATCATTAATGTGCCGCAAAGTTTGTCATGATTGATGTCTTTGAATATTTACACATCTTTTTGCCCAGATTAAGCAAGAGAGACTCATAGATCACATCACAAAGACAACCCATATCTCCGGCGTTACTGACTGTAACCTCAAGTATACACGTGATGGCGTTTTCCGACGATTTGCCTTTGTTGGTTTCAACACAGAGGAAGACGCTGCGTCTGCACAATCAAAAAACTTTCATTAAGACAACAAAAATACAGGTTTCATGATACTTTCATTAAGACAACAAAATACAGGTGAGACCTTCATGATACTTTCATTAAGACAACACAAATACATGTGAAAGCTTTATTACACTTTGGTTAAGACAACAAAAATAGAGGTAAAAGCTTCTCATGACATTTTCATTAAGAAAACACAAATACAGGTAAAATGGTAAAAGCTTCATGACATTTTCATTAAGAAAACACAAATACAGGTAAAATGGTAAAAGCTTCATGACACTTTCATTAAGCAAACACAAATCAGGTAAAATAGTAAAAGCTTTATAGACACTTTATGACTTTCATTAAGTCAGGTAAAATAGTAAAAGTTATCACTTTTAAGGGGCAGAATCAGCATGAAAAATGCGGCATAACCGAATGAAATTTTAAGGCTTTAATTATTACAGTACTGTGGTGTGTTGATGTTTATGTGGTGTGCAGTTGAAGTTTTCACTTTCCTTCATTCGTTTTGAAGATTTTCAGATTTATTATAGAAAGTGTAATGAATCTGGAAATTATTGAGTTCAGTAATAGTTTGAGACCAAAAAGATTACTTGAATTTTCCATTATGTTTTTGCATGAAAATTGAGGGTTTAGTGAACTTTTACCACCGTAACTTTTTTACTTTTCAACCAAATTGTTTTTTGAATATTGCATTGTATTTGCCTCTTTTGTGTTTATAATTTGTACCATGGAAATTGAGGTACAGTGGATGCCACATAGTCGATGTTCGACAGGTAAAAAATCGACTTGTGCAGTTGTTTATTTACCTCCTTGCCATGATTTTCTTCGTAATGGTCTTGGGTAATATTACTGACTGACGTGTTCGCATGTTGTTTTTTTCAATCGTGTGAAGTACCTGTACGCATGAATGAGGGCGGGGTAGAATTTCAAGTGAAAGAAAGGTGGCGATGATGGAATAGTATAAGTAAGACTGCTCATGCGATTAGATCTACGTCTTCAATTTTAAATCAATGGCCTGTTTTGTCAAGTGCTTCACGGTGATATAATAGTTAATAATAATAATAATGATGACAATGACAAGTACTCAATGATTAGGCAAGAATAATATCCTTGGCTTCCACCGCACTACTCACTGCGACTTATGCAGCATCCATTGTACTACTACTAGATGAGTTCTGTGTTTTAAATAACGTTTTCGTGATCAACACATTTGTTCATGTGAAGCATGGTTTTGGGCTGGCAGTGTGATAGCACTATGATCCACCGAAGGATGTCTATGGTACACACCATAGAAACATCTTTGATTTGCATTAGTTTCCATTCTAAGAGTTATTCTATTGTCAATGATGTCAGTTTTCAAAAAAAAAATTGGGCCCAATGCAAAATGCAAGATCCATCATTAAATTTTTTTGCCTTTGGAAGGTCTTTATTTGATCCCCCCCCCTCCCCCTCCCAAAGAGACACACTGCATATATATGCCAATTGTGATGGTATGCTTTGACAGCTTCTTTATTCCTGTTCTGTGTGAAGTTTTTGGTAATTGTAGCTACAAAATTTTTAAAAATCCCATATTTTTTCCCGGTGCATGGTGAAAATGCCCTCTCAAACATCTTTCATACTCATTTCACATTAACATAACAATTGTCCACTTGGCAAATCATGAACATGAGTAATACATATTTATTTTTGTATTTACCTTTCTTCGTTTTGAGACTTGGATATATTGTGCATTTTGATGAAATCTCTCACATAGAGATTAAGAATTTCAGTTGTGTTTGTCTTCGTGTAAGGTCTTTTAATGAGATTTCTTCTTTTCCCCCACCCCCCCATCAAGGCTGACATTGCCAAGGATATGGGGGATGCCAACATCAAAGCCTGGAGCAAATATTCTATGTTAGATATTCTAAAGAACGGCAGTCAGGCCAAGAAGCAAGTTGAGAATGAAATCAAGAAGAGAGTTCAAGGAAACAATGCTGAGCCATCTTGTTCTGATGACACTGAAAAATCATTGGTAACATTTATTATTGTATTGAAATTTAATGATTTTAATTTTTTTTAGCTTATTAAAAAAAATTAAATATATTGTTTGGTTCAAAGTTTTATTTGCACATTACGGGATGGGGGGATGGATCTTTTTATTTTTTATTCTTTGAAATAGACAATTTTAACCCCTACCATTTAACTCAGCATGTCTAAATTAGCATGTCTAAATTAGCTGGAAATATTAGGAATAAAAATGTGTTTATCATATGGTTGCCATAGGAAAGCCGCCATCTTGGATTTTCATTGTGAAAATACCAACTTCTGTTTGAATAGACTTTTTCAGTGTTGAACAGATTTGACTGTAACTTTGCACACGTTATTCGTGCATAGCTGCCAGCTAGTACGTAAAACACTTATTTAGTATGTTGTGGAGGTTTGAGTCCATAAGTCTGTATTTGCTGTGAGACATTTCTCACTCTTCATTTCTTCCCAGAAGAGCTTTTGTTTTCAGTGGAGGCTTTCTTGAAGTCTTTATCCAAACTCTTCCCACTGTTCTTGTTTTGCTTTCCTTACTGCCTCTTTGGCGATAGTCCTTTTACTCATATAATCTACCCTATCCTCTGGCCTCCTCGTTTGTAAGTACTTTTTCCAGACTTCCTTCTCTTCTTTGGTCTTAGTTTTGACATTCTCATTCTACCATGCTGTCCTTTTCCTCAGCAGGCATTTGGTGGGTGCTGTTGATAGATCCTACTTCTTTCCTTTCCTTCTTTCACCTATCTTTCATCTTGCTGTCTCCTCTTGGTTTACCCTGAGATCACCGCATATGGTGGTCAGGATACATGTCAGTGAACAAATTTATTCCAGCTTTCTAATAGCTTTTTATGTGTTAGGAAACCTACTCCTGCTCTAGCTCTATCCTTTACATCTACTCCTGAGAAGATTAAAATAAGATTAGGTCCTAATTTTTTTTTATTCCTTGTCCTTTTTTCTTTGTTTCTATGGTGGCCAAAATATCTACTTTTAACTTATCTAATTCTTTAACTAATTCTTCATTCTTTTTTCTATTTATTTCCCTAACATTCCATGTTCTCAAAACCAATGTCAGTATTTGTTTCTAGGGTCGTCTTTCTAAGGTCCATCCAGACATTATATCTTTTTTCTTTGAATCATTTGGTTTTGGGTAAGCAGATGATAAGCCCACTGTACCCTAGGTAAGTAGTGGGACCCTGATTCTCAGTCGGCGTTAACTCCGTTAACCATTGGTCAGCCAAGATCGTCCTGCGTGGCAGCAGGATATGATTTTCTGTTGGAGCTAACTCCCTCAGCCTATGGTCAAGCAAGACCCGCATGCAAGGCAGCAGGTTGTGATTTTCTGTCATAGTTAACTCCATAAGCCTTTTGTCAGCCAAGACCTGCCTGCCAGGCATCAAAAGACTCATGTAGGGCGGGGCCGCCTAGTCCCCTTAAAGGTACAAGCACCTGCCCTATGCCTAAGTGGAATCACTGTGTTTGAATTTCATCATTTTGTCTTCAACAGTTTGCTAGATTCGAAGACGATTTCTTGTAGCTCTTTTGATGTGAGATTTAATTTTCTAATTTTGATTTCAGAACTCATTCTTTATTTTAAGTAGAGGGACAGTGTCATCTCAATAGTATGTCATGGTGTGTTAGAGGTGATTTTTTTAGTGGGTTTTTTTCCTTTTTGTTTTAAGTAGAAACGGTTTGAATGTCATATTATGGGTTGTAATGAAAGTATTATTTTTCATATACAGGAAGTGACAGCTAGTGGGAAATCGGCCTTTGTCATTAAAATGAGAGGACTGACTGGCTTTTACTCAGAGGTAAGGCCATGCTACTGCTAAGTGTATTGGTTGTGTTCAAAACCTTTTGGATCACGCCTTGTTTTATTACATCCTGTAAGCTCGATATATTAGGATTTGAGTCATTACAACAGTACAAAAGGCATTATGGGATAGCCTGGCTAAGATGTTGTCTATTTTTAACTTTCTGTATTTATCTATGCCCACCATAAGGGTTAATCTTTTACAGTTAAGGAAAGCACATCATTTTACAGAGACATGTTTGCAGAAGCTGAAACTTTATAGAGTGTGTAATTGCGACATCACACTTCAACGAGAGAGTGAGGAGGAGGGAGAGACAAAGGAGTGCGCGAGAGAGAGTAATAGACAGACAGACAGATCTGCATTACGTACATGCCAGCAATCCTGGCTGTCTCTCCAGAAACGAAAAGTATCAAAAACAGAACATCGATGAGTTGAGTTCATACGATTGACTTTGCCTTTATCGCCGACCGTCTTTCATTTGTCATGGTTCATTACATGACACTAAATTTGACACCTGGATCATGTATAAAATTGAATTAATTATTGGACACATCATTGCTGTTTACAAAACTGAAAAGGTCATGATTGCTCGGAAATCTCTTGGCGCGAGGTATGCAAAATTAACGGACAATGTGATAACTACAAAGTGCTAAATTGTTGCCGAAAATGAGTGTCAGAGTCATAAATTGAATGATTTATTTTGTTTGTAACGATTGTGTTGAATTAGACAGTGTGTCCGATTAACAGTAGTAGACTATAGTTTACCTTAGATTTATGTACCTTTTATACGGATTCTCTTCTCTCCATATACCTGTAGAAAACTATCAAAGAATTTTTCAAGCCCCTGAAAACCAGTGACGTGAGAATACCCAAGAATGCCCAGAAAAAACCAATTGGTATGTTGTATTGGCTAGCAAGTGATTGTTTTGTTTCAATTTACCCCATCCACCATGTGCAGTTTTATGATGAGCTGAGGATGAATGAAGATGAAACAGCAACATGAAAAAAATTATGTGAAAGAGTGAAAGGAAAGAAGTAGGACCTATCAGCACTGCCTGTCAGCTGGTGTGAAAAGTGAAGTTGGCACCAAAGTAAAGACAATTTTTTTATTGTGTTTATTTTACAAGGATGAAGACAATTCTGTTAAAGGTGGGATTTTTTTTTATAAGAGGTCATTCTTACATGTTTTGGATTGTTTAAAAAAAATTGTTGTTTGATTTTACCCCCATCCACAACGTAGGGAATAATAATAATAAAAAAATACATTTCTATAAGGCTCAGAGGTTGATCTAGTGTTGATGATGATCGCTATAGAAATGTATTTTATTATTATTATTATTACTGAATTACTGTAGTGTGCTTTACTGGCTGTATAGTATCAGTTTGAAGGCATGCAACTTTTACACAGATGAGAATGTTCATGACGGTCCCAACGTTCAAAGTGCAAACAAAAACAGATATACCCAGACATTAAGCACTCAAATGACCCTAAAAATATTGGGCCCACAGTGGAATCCGGTTTATCGCAACTTTGGATAATCACAACAATTTTGCTGCTCCCGTCATGTTACGATTAACCGGAGCCGACTGTATTATGAATTTCTTAACAAAGGTGACTTGTCATTTGAACATGATGTATGTTCAGTGCTGTTAATGAGCAATGTCTCTCGTTTGCTCTCCTGTCAGCCATAGCAATGGCGAAGGCGTTTGGAATGTTCCTCTGTAAACAGGCAATATTTTAAAATTCATACAATGCGTCAGTTGTTTTGTATAAATAGCCAATCACTCATGGTAATTGTGGGAGGTTCCAAAATTGTATAACATGCACCATGCAAAAACAAAAGTTAACCCCCGATCTACAATTGGAACTCAAGGTCAGGTCTAGCATTGTCAAGATTCAAACCCAAGACTTGACAATCCCAAGTCCATAGCCTGACCTGACTGACCACCACACTAAATGGGGACTTGGTAGTCCAGAGGCAAGGTGCCCGTCTGTCAACCAAAATGTCATGGGTTCAAGCTCTGATGGTTAAAATATTCCCTTTTTCTTGTTCTTTTTTCTTCTCTTATTAATTTTTGTTCTTATTTTCCTTCTTGTTCTTCTGAAGCTGTTGGCTATCTTTTATCTTGCTATTTCTTGTCAATTGACCCTGAGATCATTACGTATGATGGTATGATGGACAGGGTTAAATTTCAAAATATAAATCAATCAATTCTTCCGTGTTACAGTCAGACGTTTGTTTCACCTGTTTGTACTCTTCCTCAGGCGTGGCGTTTGTGGAATTTTCTAAACAGACAGATCTGGACCAGGCAATGGGAAGAAACAAAAATTTCATCAGTGAGTGAAAAAGAAAATGTTTGCTTTGTTTTGGGGCTTGCTGTTTGTTTGTTGTTTTGTTTTCTTTTTTCTAGGTTTTGCTTTGTTTTCTTAAAGAAATTGGTTTTATGGGAATTTGATAAGAAGGGGTGCAAATTCATTTTCTGTTGTTAGGAGGAAAATATAAGGATGTTTTGATAAGAAGAAGATCTTTAAAAAAGAAAAGGATTTGTTCTAGTTTTATCTGGAATTATTGGTCATTCAGGCAGCATAGCTGATGCTCTGGACTGATTGATGAGTATAGGTAGTTGGTTAGTCAGTTGTTTACCCCAGCCGCCAAAGACGCTGATCACAAGTTGCAATTTTGTTACCAAGAAAATACCCAAAAAGTCTTCTACGGCATTTCCACATCTTGCCCTGTCTTCATGTTTCTTTTTAATGATTTCACCGATGTTCGATTTATTTACAAAATATAGGGATGTAGAGAGAAAGGGCGCATGCTAAGTCTGCGAATGAAGGGACTCATGTCAGTAAAACAGAGATTTAATATAATCTTTATTGCACTAGTTAATATCTTCTATTATACGAGCACAACTAGAGATAAGACAATATGGAACTAATCTAGATATGACAAAATGACACTGAGCTAGATAGGACAACATGACATTGAGATAGATAGAACAACGTGTGATTGAGCTGGATAAGACAATATGGAACTGAGCTACAAAGGGCTATATATATGACACTGATCTAGATAAGACTATATTATATGACACTGATCTAGATAAGACTATATGACAGGATAATATGACACAGCTAGATAGGACAATATGACATTTAGTTTTTTCATGTACATGATTTTTGACAGTCCTTTAGATGGACAAGTTCAAACACTACCACTGAATTCAGCACGTCTAAATTAAGTGAAAAAATAGGGAGGGGTGTGATCATACATAGTTGCCATGGAAACGTCGCCATCTTGGATTTTCACTACGAAAATGTGGTCAATTTCAACTGTTAAAGACTTTTTGAATTTGTATCAGATTTGATGGTAACTTTGCACACATATCACTTGATCCAATATCTAAAATTTGATAGAGAGGAAATTTGATATATTTAACAGTTTTGATTTTATGAATTAAAAGAAAATGTATGTAGGGTTTCCATTTTTTTTGCAAATTTAATCACAAAATATTTTTATGCAAAAATTTGAAACAATATCGACAATCATATCTGACAAATTTTTTATATTTTACTATTAATGCTACATGCCAGATTTGGGGTGTGATCGGACTGTAAAAAAAGTTGATAAATCATTGTCAAAAACTAACATTCTGAGAAAAACGTTTTTGAAATTATTTTGTCTGTTATTTGAATGTTTTTCTCACATAAACCTACAAATGAGTAGGATAATGCTTTGAAGCGTTATAAAACCTTGAGATGCCTATGTTACCTTTTGTCGACCCTATTTCAACTACCCCGGTTTCCTTATACTCATGCCAGACGGCACCTTTTTAATAACAGGTGCGCGAAATATGTCATGTCATTTTTTTGGCGATTTAGGGCAATGTTCAGGACAATTTGTCAATAGTAGACTTTTTGATAGAGTACATTGTGATGATTAAAATGAGTACCACCTTGCAATACTTGAGACAAAAATTTATTGGCTTTTATAGTAGAACAGATGTGTTGACGGTTAAGCCTGCATAGTTCCTAAAAAATATTGTGTAAAATATAATAATCGATACTGAGCTTTTATTGTGGTATGATTGTGAAGGGAAAGAGCTGCTCCATCCACTAATACAATAAACTAGATTGATCCAAATTTGGGCAAAAATGGCTTGTTCAGGACCACCTGCCCGCCCCCAATCCCAGATAGTACCATGTTGATTTTCTTTTTCATTCCCAGGGTGTCCAGCAAGGTCGGAAATAGTCGGATTTTTTTCATACTCAGGTCGGAAATTGATGTGTTGGGTAGGAAAACAAAGGAGGAAATGGGGCTCAGGTAGTAAAAAACAGGGTTCACATACATTAGGGAAATCCTTGAAAACGAAAAAAATGTTTCCCGGTCGAGAAAATACCAGGGGAAATGATATATTGAGGACAAACATGAGAGAAAATCAGGGGAAATCGAAGTAGACATGAACAATTATCGGCAACGCAAAATAGGAAAATGCTAATAAGATTGTGGACGATGAATGATCATTTTGTCATCCATTTCGGTCTTGCATGCTTTGCTGTCTGGCGATTCTTTCATGTTGAAACTAAACGATTCCAATACCTTCTTTAAAATTGTAAAGTTTGCCCGGGGAATTCGTATCGGACTTCGACATAAAGTTTTCAATACTTTCTTTAGTTTTAGCGCCTATAGCAATACCATGAACTGCCTTTCTCGGCCCAGCCTCCTTGCTTCAATGTATCTTTTACTCTGGAGAGATTAAGAATGCCGTGTGTGTTAAAAAGCCGACCGCGCACGTTGTGGAAAAATGCTGAAATATTATTAATCCAAAGTGAAACATTAAAGAAATGTGTGATCACTTTTCATTTCCTTGAGATGCACTAGAAAGTCATTCACTTATGATTTGAATTAACAATTTATAATAATGCATTAAAATTGGAAATATTTTCAGTTTCAGGCGTCGGGAGAGTATTTCATTTCATTTCCTAGGTAGGATTTTTTGTTTTGAGGTGAAATTTTCAGTTGGCTTCGTGCTGGACATCCTGATTCCTGTTCTCATTGATTTTCCATTGTTGAATATTGGCGTTATTTTCAAACTGTCTATTTCTTCAGATGGAAAGAAAGTATTTCTCAAGAAAGCAAATGAAGTTTTAGAGAAAGCAAAATCAGTTACGCCTTCACCTTGGGAGCTAAAAGTAAGGCTTTGACGTTCTTCTTGTCAATTTGATTCGTTTCTCATGTTTGTGTTTTTGCTTTGGAGTTCTCTCTCTCTCTCTCTCTCTCTCTCTCTCTCTCTCTCTCTCTCTCTCTCTCTCTCTCTCTCTCTCTCTCTCTCTCTCTCTCTCTCTCTCTCCTCCCTCTCTCCCTCCCTCCCTTCCTCTCTATCTCCTTCCCTCCCTCCCTCTCTCTCTATCCATCTATATATAAAATATATATATATATATAAAAAAAAATTTATAAAAAAAAAAAGTAATATATATATATATATATATATATTATATATATACATATATTACACGTGTTTATAAAATATTTATAATTAGAAATGGAAAATAGATTAAAATATCTAAATTTGATTTTAAAATTTAGACAATATAAATTAAGATACATTATAATTTATAAAATGTTGAGCAAGAAGGATGTATGATATATCGCATATTTCTAATATACAGTGCTTATATACATACAAAGTTGTGGTTGGGCATCATTGATACATTTATTTCCTATTACATGTGCCATTATACATTCTCAGCAGACGATAGTAATGAATTTTCTGTATCTTTCACTTTTAGATTTAATGGAGATACTACGTTCATGTCGGTTTGATCGTTTGGCTATTTGATTGAGGAGATGGGGTATATTGTTAAAGTACTAGTGAATTTGTTAAGTGTGGTATGTGAAGAGCAATTTAGATGTAGATTCTGTGTTTTTAGCATATTTGTTTGCTCTTTTATTTGACCCTGTCAATTCTGTTCTTATCTTTTGCTAAACAACTTCCTCCCCAGGCTGAAAGACAAAAACTAAAGATATTGTCAGTCATAGCCCTGTTACCCATTGCCTCACCGTTTGTCTTTAGCCGCAGTGATGAATAATTGAACACTCAACTAACTTTTCTTCTTATTGGCATTAAATTTGATTTATTCCTTCACATGTCTTAGTAGGTGGACACCTTAAAGTCCTACATCTTCCCTTTTACTCTTTCACATGTCTTTCATCTCGCTGATTCCCTTAATTCACATTGAGATCACCGCATATGTTGGATGGGTTAAATTGCAATGTAACGAACAAAATAACGTTCATGCACAGCTACAGATTGAGATTTTTTTTTTTTAACGTAATTTAATCATATTTTTTTTTATTTTGCAGGAGAAAGAAGGAAGTCATCACGAGGTGGAAAGCATAGGCGAAGTGAGTGCTGTCTCATAGCTTGTTCCGACTTTTTTTTATTGTCTTACAGGGTGTCTCAAAAAAAAAAAAAAACAAGTTTCCAAACAAAACGTTATAGCTTTTTGAAAAATAGTTCAAATTGAGCGAATCTTGGCAATGGTCAACTGCACTCTACGTAAAAATGGGGTACAGGATTTAAATAAGGAAAACTCTGACTCATAATGGACTAGTAGAGAATTGAATAAAGTCACCAAAGTTTCAATATTTGAAAATTGATGTGACGAGCAAATCCGATCAAAGCCACAAATGCCAAAACAGAAATAAAAAAAAAAAAGTTTCTGTGAGGAAAGTCAAGTAAAAGTAAATGAAACTAAAACTTTGTTTAAATTTTTGACTTTATTGAGATAGCAATTTTGTTTAAATTGTGAGTGTGCTCAAAGTTTTTCCGTCATTATTCGAGCACTGCTGGAGCTGCCTCTTGAAGTTTTCGGTCACACCTTTACAGGTTTGGGGAGTGACATTATCAAGGACCCAGTGCATTCTTTAGCTGCGGTACAGTTTATGGTTTTCCTTCACACACCTTGGATTTGAGATAACCCCACAGAATGAAATTTGGGTGGTTCAAATCTGGAGAATGTGTGGGCACATTGGCGGACCAAAAATGCACGTAACATGAGCCAGGACATTTTACATGATATTTTGACATATTTTTTAGTCTCATCAGCAACTTTTGGAGATAAAAATATTCATTCGTTTACAAACAGGAAGTAATTGTTTGAGTTTCTTCAAGGCTGTTGTGGTATATAGAGCCGGAGCTTGTCCCAGTTTCTGTGGTGCAAATCATAACGAGAAAGATAATACACCGCCTCCTGGAAGGACGTTAGTAAAATCTGTCACAGATTTTTTTCTCTCCAGCTAGTACTGGTACCTATTGGAATATATGCATCACATGGAGAAATAAATCTTCCCCAATGGACGCCCACAAAATATAGGAAGAAGATTTGACTTAAGGGACATGTGCGGATGAGAGCTTGAGATTAGAGATGGAAAGTCACGGGTATTCTTGGTAACTGCTCTGGAGGGTTACTGCTTACAACCTCTGCCCTCCCACCCAAGGAACAATGGGTGATTTATATATATATGGATAGAATGGTCAGATTTTGAGCTCATGGGAAAGACAACACGCAGTTTCCCTCTCGATCCAAGTGCAAATGGGTATGTAGAGCAGTAAAATCTGCAACGGAATAGCGTCCTGTTCTGGATACAATGGATTATCACCTGGGCCACTTCATGCTGTAGAAATTGGGATATGCGCCCACCCTATGAGCCTTTAACAGCTTTGAAGGAAAGTCTTTCTTTTCTTTCTTATGTACAAAACATGCTATTCTCAAGTTCTCAACCTCACATTGGTTTTGCAATGAAGTTGTGGAATTTTGTGTTCAGCCATCTATTAAGAGTGTCAGTGGTATAAAGAAAAAATTGAAGAAAAAAGACTTTCATGGAAATAAAAGAAATAAAAGAGGACAAAAAACTTAAAGCTTGCACATCCATGAATTTGAATGCGGAAGAATTCTTAAGCATTAAACATCCTTCCATTTAGTTACTAGGTTTTCTTTCCTTTGAAGTTTTTAAAAGAATTAATTCTATAAACACTATCGCCATGATTTGAAAACTTCTCTTCTGAAAGCTTGAAACCTGACATTGAAAAATAAAAAATTTATTTATCTGAAATCTGTTTAGATCTAGTTATCACTTAGAACTTAACAGTTCTCTCTAATTTTGCCTTTGACGGAGAACAAACCAACTTTGTTCTATTTTTAACTAATTAGTTCTCTCTTATTTTGCCTTTCAATCGACTACAAACCAATTTTCTTGTATCTTTACATCTTGAAACAAAACATCAGTCTGGTCGTCTGTTTGTCCGCAACCTCTGGTTGGCGTGACGGAGAAGAAGAGTTGGAGGCAGTTTTTGCAAAGTTTGGTAAGTGAAAAGGTTAGTGTCTCAGTGGTGCAATTTGTCTAGTTCATAACATGAAATGTATTTCTATTATTTCTTAGGACGTTTTGTTTTTAGATTCTAAATTAACTCTTTCCACCCAGAATTTAAAACACCCAGTTCCCCCCCAGCTTTCGCTGTAACAATTTTTTTTGAAGCGGTGTGAAATTTCTACGGGGATTGTCTAAAACTGACCAAAATATATTAAAATAAACAGCAAGTTAACTTAAGGGAAATAAATTTCCTATCATTTTAAACAATGATAGCGATGATTTGCATGCTTATAGTATAGAGGGTGAGGATAGGAGAAGAGGAGTGAAACAAGAACTGAAACAAACAACTCCTTACCTTCACCTTTATTCTCATCAGATCTCTTCAAAATGTTGATTGATGTAATCCAAATGGTTATCTTAGTGTAGTAAATCCAATTAGCCTTCAATTGATGTATAAGATGTGGGCATTTGCTTGATAAATCCTTCTCGTGTGAATATTTTAAAATTTCAAGTCTCGGATAAACATCAAACTTTTCCGGGATTCACGCCGACATTACGGTTGGGTTGAGGCACACCGTGAGTGTCTCACCCACCATTTGAAGTGACCCAGTCCTTTTCAATTTTGATTCTAGATATAGATAGGATTTGGTCTAGGTGTGTATTTCTTATAGTCGTAGAACCAGATGAGGTAAGAGTTTGGATCTACATCTAAAATGCTAACAATCAGGTTTTCAAATTTCCCATGATTCAATTTACCCTGACAGGACCCCCTTACCCAAATGATAACAAGCCAATTTTCTAATGTCCCATGTGTTGTTGTTACACTTGTTTTCAAATTTTCCATCTTATATTTTATATCTGCCCTTTTGCTGAAAACTGAAATGCTAAAAATCAAGTTTTCAAATTTTCCGTCATACGATTTTATACTCGGCAGGTCCCCTTGCTGAAATCACTCTGCCAGTGGACTCGCTGACCAAGAAGATCAAAGGTTTTGCCCACGTGGTCTATGTCTTCCCAGAACACGCCTTGAAGGCCCTACGCCAGCCTAGACTACACCAGCCTCTCCATGGTGACTCCTGCATATTTTACCTGGAAGGGATTTTAGCATGGAGGAAAGAGTCCAGTGGTAATTGGAAAAAAAAAGAAATGCCCCACATTCAAACAATTCCACTCTGAAAGTAAAGAAAATCAAGTTCCCTCAAAACTATTATGGCCCATAGAATCCGGTGTTATCTCGGTTTTTCCTAGCGTTTAAACAATTAAATCATAAATCAAAGCATTGAAAGCGTTAAATCATAAGTAAAAGCATTGATTGAATTGAAAAGCATTGATTGTATGAATCAAAGCATTGAATGTCTTAAATGAATCAAAGCATTGAATGAGTTAAATCATGAATCAAAGCTTTGAATAGGTTAGATCATGAATTAAAGTATTGAATGTGTTAAATCATGAATCAAAGCATTGAATTTATTAATCATGAGTCAAAGCATTGAATGTGTGAACCTGAGATCACTGTAAATGGTAGGCGGGGTAAATTTTTATCAATCAATCATGTTTTTCAGTTGGTAATTTAAAAAAATTTTCAGCAGCTAGTCACATTGTCTCAATCTTTTTCCCCTCCATTTCATTTCCTCCATAGAAAAGTCGTCGTATAAAAAGAAAAAGGACCAACAAAACAAGGCCAACAGTTCCAGGTAATGGATCAAGACGGTCCTACTTCTTTCCTTTCTCTCTCTTGGGCATCTTTCAGAACTTTCATCAAGCCATCTCCTCTTAATTCACTCTGAGGTCTCTGTGTACTGTGGACAGGGTAAATTTCAATGGGGAAAAAAATCCAGATGTGGACTCTCTTTTGGGTTGTTTTTGTGAAGAAGAAAAAAAGTTTTTATTGTTATTTTAATCATTTTTACCGACAGGGGATGCTGTAAACGCTTTGTATGACCCATGATGATCAATTTCCTTGCAATTATGGATTTTTGCAAACTGGTGTATCGGTTGGCAGGAGCTACTGTAGTTTCTACTTTTTTTCCCAATTTTATACACTTTGTACACTCTGCCTTTGAGTCAGGTCATTAGAAAGCATGACACCTATTATCACATGTATGCAGATGATATCCAGCTTTATAAAGATGTATCTCTAGAACATCTTGACTCACTCAAAGTGAACACTGAAAGGTGCAGTCTATCTATCAAATCTTGGATAACAAAAAAAATAAACGGAAGCTAAACGAGGAAAAAAACTGAGGTCCTTTTTGTTCTATGGACTCAAAATTAAAACAGATAGACCTCAAATCCATTAATATTGCTAATGTAAATTTCTTTTCAAATTTGGCCAAAAGTCAGTCTTTCTTGACAGCACACTTTCAATGGACCACCAAATTGAGCAACTGTAAAAAATTGTACATTGAGCTGTGCAAGATTTCACACATGAAATCTCTGCTCTCACAAGAATCTATCAAAACGCTTGTGTCAGAGTTCTGTCCTGATTGGACTAATGCAACTCTCTTTTGCAGGTCTCACAGATACGAGGATAACAAAGCTCCAATCGGTACAAAATTTGTGGCAAGGTTGGTTCTTGGGAAGACCAGATTCGACAGTAGTTCCAGAGATTTGTTGAAAGCCCTTCACTGGCTTCTAATAAGGTCAAGAAACGATTACAAGATTTGGTTACAAATCAAGTCTTACCCTATCTACATTCAAGATCTGCTCTTCCCATATGAACTACCTCATGCACTAAGATCTCAAAATTCTAAATTATTGATAATTCCAAAAACTCACTTGAAACGTTTTGGGAGATAAAAATTTCTGGCAAATTTGAACAAATATGGAATGCTACCTCTTCTATGAGACTTGTAACCAGTTTTGAAATCATTTCCTGCTAAAAACACATCTTTTTTATGAAACACCTATAAATGATTGAATTTCAAGAATGTTTTATTAGTGTAACTGTGTTTGGAATGCATCATTGAAATTGGTGTCTTTCAGATATCTCAACCAATTGTAAACGCCTGGGGTTTCGGTGAAAGGCGCTATAAAAATGTTCTACTATTACTATTTTCCTTTCACCATTTCTATCGTCATGCTGTTTTCTTAATTACAACCAGATCACCATATACTGGAAAATCCTTCCCAAATAGTGGATGTGGGTACAACTGAGTTGTGAGAAGCGTTTGACTATATGGTCTGTGGGCGGTGGACAGATGCTTCTGGTAGGACCTATTTCTTGCCTTTTCATTCAATTTTCGTTCATCTTGCTGTATGTTATTAATTGACCCTGAAATCTTTGTATATCTTATGATGGATGGGGTAAATTCCCATAAAACAGACTGAGGCCTTTCAAGATTAATTCTTGTTGCCTGGTCCCAAAGGATTCCTGGTCCAGAGGCAAGGGGTGTGCCTCTCAACCAAAATGTGGGTACATGGCTCGAAAATCCTCCAGAATTACAAGGGTGGATCAATCCTCCTGAGTCCCATCAGAGTTGGAAAACCAAAATAAAGAGGTCCTCCCTGAATACGTTTGGATGAGATCAAAATCCTCCTGTTTAGGGTGGATCGATGCAAAATTTTAAAATCCTACCGAAAAATTCAAAATTCGAATAGGGTGGATGGGGTTAAACCAAAATCCAAATCTTCCCCGAATAGGGTGGATGTGGGTAAAACCTAAAAATCCTCCCAAAATCAAATCCTCCCAAATAGGGTGGATGTGGGTAAAAAAAATCAAAATCCTCCCGAATAGGGTGGATGTGGGTAAAACCAAAATAAAAATCCTGGAATAGGGTGGATGGGGTAAATTTCAATGAAATAAACAAACAAAACAAACAGATTTGGTCCCTCTTGACTAATTTTTGTTGCTTGGTATCGCTTTACAGCACGTACAACTGGAACAGCCTCTTTCTTGGGGCCAACGCAGTTACCGAGCGCCATGGCCGACCGATACAATACGGACAAGAGCCAGATTTTAGAGACTGACGTAAGTCACGCCTGAGTTGTTCCATGCATGTCATCAATGTGTCACTCCATGCATATCATTAAGACGGGTTTCCACTAGAGTTTGTTTGTCACTCCCAGATGTATTTGTATGAAAGGTGGCCAGTTTCAGTCAGTCGTTGGCTTCATTTGCCTGACTACATGATATTCTGGGCCACTGGATTTTTATTCAGTGGCACAAATGACTTAAGTTACTTCAATTCTTGATTCAATTGTGTTGAAGTGGAAATTTGGATTTGTAAGCATTTTTAAGACTCCGAAATGCACCATACTATGTTAATTTAGTTGTGGTTTAGTTATTTTAAGTGGTCTTGCAGTGTAGCAAACCAAAGTATTGTTTTTTTATAGATTTAATGACGGACCTAGATTATGCACGACCTGTGGCTTTGATTGACACACTCGTTTCTTGCTGTAGGCACACTCACAGTCATAAGTAGACTATTAAAAAAAAAAAAATCTCTATCTAGATTCTAGTTCTATTATGACCTATAGCCTGGAAACCCTATCAAAAGTCTGAATTTGAGTAGAAGTGTGTGTATAATCTATATTTATATTGTTTTGAAAGTGGAATGTGTAGGGCCTAGATGTAGGCCTATTTGTTGTGTTGTGGTCCCGATAGATCTAGATTTAGTGATAGTTAGATCGAAGATCCAGAATCTAGGCCTAGAATCTAGATACATACAAGTTGGAACAGTATCGTTTATGCCTATCTGCATAACGTCATTAGTGAGCACTGACTTGATCTAATAACCGTGCTTGATATCACCTGGGGTATAGCATGCTTGATTTCATTAATTTTGATGTTCACATCCCCCGTATAATTCAATTTACGTAAAGGAAATGACTTTCTCTGCCTTTAGGCTATGAAATCTGTATTTAATGGAACCTATGCTCTTTTTAATTCCAAGAGTAAAGTAATGCCACACGTTTTGACTTTTTGTCCACAACAGGAATCCAAGGGCAGTATTGGTGTCCGAATGGCTCTGGGAGAAACGCAAATCGTGTCTGAGACCCGACAGTTCCTCATTTCAAATGGCGTCGCGCTTGACAGCTTTAGTCAGGTAACTATGCATTTCACATGACGTCACACTTGATTGCTTTATCAGGCAACTTTTATTTCAAATGGCGTCACACTTGATTGCTTTTTCAAGTGACTTTCTCGGGTAATTTTCTCATTTCAAATGGTGTCAGCTTGATTGTTTTATCAAGTAACTTTCTCATTTCAAATGGCGTCACGCTTGATTGCTTTATCAGGTAACTACTCTTTTCAAATGGCGTAACTGATTGCTCCTACTCCTTTCAAATAGCGTCACACTTGATTGCTTTATCAGGTAACTACTCATTTCAAAGGGGACCCGTTAACCCAGAGGCAAGGTGTCAGTCTCTCAATCAAATGGTAGTTGGTTCAAGCCCTGCCAACAGTGGAAAAATGTTCTTGAGTTCTTATGAGTGAAATCTATCTCCCCCCCTCCCCTTGTCCAGGTAATGGATTGATTGACATCTAGTCCCATTGGAGACGGACGATTAGAAAGAGGTCCTGTGTGCAGATCACAACACTTTCTGTGCACGTTAAAGATCCCTTGGCTGTTTACAGAGCAGTCCGGGCTAAATCCTTCCAAAAACCCAGAGATCACCTGAGTTGTGGATGTGGGTAATTCAAATTAAATCAAATCACTCATTTCAAATGGCGTCACGCTTGATTGCTTTATCAAGTGTAACTACTAATTTCAAATCGTTCAAATGATTGCTTTATCGGCTACTCATTTCAAATGGCTCGGCACTTGACAGCTTTAGCCAGGCAACGTTTTGGCTGCCAGGAGTTGTTTTTTTCTTTCCTCTACTTCTTTGTTTTATCTTTTTTGTTGTTGTCAAATCATATCACTATATGTGTGAGAGAGAGACAGAGACAGGCAAATAAACAAGTAAATTAATGGATTCATACCCGTGTGTGTTTGTGTGCAGTTTAGGACAAATACAGATAGCTCAGACAGTGAAATTAGAATAACACTTATTATCATCAACTTTTCAACTTTTATTACCATTTTAGTTGTGTGTCACAATAAGGAAGCTTTACATATACAGTCTGTTTTTAAAAAAATACTGGAACCCGGATAAATGTAAACACTAACAGCAATTTTCAACAATATGACCAATAGCCAGTCTTTTATACATTTTGATAAAATATAAGTTTTGTTTGATATCTTTTACGAAACAATAAAAGTCACGCAATTTGCAAAAAAAGAATTACATTTTTCAACTGTTAACATTTGTGGAAAAAAAATTGAAAAACCTGTCATAAACTTATGTTCTATCAAGCCATCCAAAAACGATGAAAATGACTCAAAAAATCCATCAACTTGAATATTCGAACATTTTTCAATGTGTAGCAAGTCAATTGAAAATGATCCACTTACTAGCAGTTTAAATGAATTGCTTGAAATGACGCCCTTTCTGCTGTTGCAGTTTCACTCGTTCTGAAGTTTTCGATTGAGCTCGTCTCAGGTGCTGCTATCTTTATTTAAAAATTTTGTTCTTGTTTCAGCTCAAATAGGTTCTTTGGATGATTTTTATACGCATTGTTTTTAGAATAGCTCCATTATAGGAAGAAATCCAAGGGATTTATATCTGGTGAATGGGAGCCCAGTTGTTCACTGTTCGTTGTGAGATTAGTCGATCATGGAAGATGTTGAGGAAGATGAGCGTCGTCGCAGTTGCTGTTGGTGTTTCTTCATTTTCCCATCAAGAACCTAATGTTTGAATATTCTCGTTGCTGGGTTCTAAAATCATTTTCATCATTTTTGGAAGGTTTCATGGAACACATGTTTGTGACTCGTTGTTTCAGCTTTTAAAGAAGAAATGTTTACAGTTGAAAAAATTAACTTTTTTACTATTGTGCGACTTTCATTGTTCCGAGGATTATGTCAAACAAAACAAAATGTATAAAACTGAAGTTAATTGTTTTAAAACTATATGGCTATTGGTCGCACTGTTGAGAAGCTATTAACATTTATATGGGTTTCTGTTTTTTTTAAACGTTCTGTATATATTCATATTGTAAAGTAGATAGTTAATGTAAAACTTCCAATCATGTCAAATGTATGTGTTTTTATGTTCCATTATCTCATAAACATTATGTTTGTGTGGCATTGTAGAGAAACCATAGTGTTGTGAGTTTGTAATCACAGCCAGCGACACTGGTTCAAAACTCTTGGGTTATCCATGATCCTTTTTCATGAGGTTGAACTCTCAGGAGTGGGCGCTGCTGGCAGGCTCTACTTCTTTCCTTTGATTATTTCACTTCTCTTTCTTCTTGCTGTCTCCTCTGAATTTACCTTGAGATCACTGTATGTGGTGGACGAGGTCAATTGTAATGAATACTCTTAGGAATGGCACTTCACTGTGCTTTCCTCGACTCAGGTGTTAATGAAGTGCCTAACAGGCTGCTGTACTACATGATTTGCGGGAGCTGAGAAGTACTTTAAATGACGTGGCATGTTGGGGGGAGAATGATGTTCAGTCGGATCGACTTAAAATCCATCATCATCTTTTACCATACTGAGCATCATTTATAGAAGGGGGAGAGAGAGGAATTCTTGTTTCACTTTTGAAAGTTACGTCTCATTGATACAGTCCTGGACTCCTTCGTACACTACGCTCAACACTGAGCAGTACAGTTCCTTTAAGGTCCTTGTGGACTACAGACAGAGTCGGAGCTTATCCCGGTTTCTATAGCATGAAGTGGAACAGGTGATAATAATCACCTCCTGGACAGGACACTGGTCTTGCAGGTTTTGACACCTAAGTTGGTGCTGGTACCCATCTTCACTAGGCCGGAGTGGGGAAAATATGTGTTGAGTGTCTTTCCCAGAGAGCATGACCGCAGGCCTAGCGTTGCTAGGATTTGAACCCAGGACCTCATGTGTAGGACTGATTTATTTTGTGTATGATCTATCTAATCCAGGCAGCTGGCCAGAGAAGCAAAAGCGTCATTCTGGTAAAGAACCTTCCATCTGGCGTCACGTCCGAGGAACTGAAGTCTGTGTTTGGAAAGCATGGCACTGTTTTGCGGCTGGTTATGCCCCCATCTGGAATAACGGCCATCGTCGAATACATTGATTCATCTGAAGCCAAAAAGCCTTTGCCAAGTTGAATTTCTCTAAGGTAATGTTTGAAGATTCAGTGCAGAGCGTCTAACCTTTTTAATCTTTTGGGTAATATTTAGTTACATCGGCATTTATGCATATCCTATTGTTGGCCCGATTCTGGAAATGTGAGTAAAACTTTTCAGGAGAGAAACACTGTGTTGTCCCTTCATTTCAATGTGTTGATCATTTCTTGGTTGTTCAGTCAGTCTGATAAAAATGTTATTGGTGATCAGTGGGATAAGATTGTTATTGGGCAATCAGTCTGATAAAAATGTTCTTGTGCAATCAGTCTGATAAAAATGTTATAGTGTAACTAGTCTGATAAAAATGTTATAGTGTAACCAGTTTTCATAAAAATGTTATAATGTAACCAGTCTGATAAAAATGTTATAATGTAACCAGTCTGATAAAAATGTTATAATGTAACCAGTCTGGTAAAAATGTTATAATGTAACCATTCGGATAAAAATGTTATAGTGTAACCAGTCTGATAAGAATGTTTTAGTGTAACCAGTCTGATAAAAATGTTATAATGTTATCAGTGTGATAAAAATGTTATAGTGTAACCAGTCTGATAAAAATGTTTTAATGTAACCAGTCTGATAAAAATGTTCGAGTGTAACTAGTCTCATAACAATGTTATAATGTAACCAGTCTCATAAAAACGTTATTGTGCAACCAGTCTGATAAAAATGTTGTAGTGTAACCAGTCTGATAAAAATGTTATAGTGTAACCAGTCTCATAAAAATGTTATAGTGTAACCAGTCTGATAAAAATATTGTGCAATCAGTCTGATAAAAATGTTATAGTGTAACCAGTCTGATGAAAATGTTATAATGTAACCAGTGATAAAAATGTTATAGTGTAACCAGTCTGATAAAAATGTTATAGTGTAACCAGTCTGATAAAAATGTTATAGTGTAACCAGTCTGATAAAAATGTTATAGTGTAACCAGTCTGATAAAAATGTTATAGTGTAACCAGTCTGATAAAGTATTATTGTGCAATCAGTCTGATAAAAATGTTATAATGTAACCAGTCTGATAAAAATGTTATAGTGTAACCAGTCTGATAAAAATGTTATAATGTAACCAGTCTGATAAAAATGTTATAGTGTAACAAGTCTGATAAAAATGTTATAGTGTAACCAGTCTGATAAAAATGTTATAATGTAACTAGTCTGATAAAAATGTTATAATGTAACCAGTCTGATAAATATGTTATAGTGTTACCAGTCTGATAAAAGTATTATTGTGCAATCAGTCTGATAAAAATAAAATGCTATAATGTAATCAGTCTGATAAAAATGTTATTGTCTAACCAGTCTGATAAAAATGTTATAGTGTAACCAGTCAGATTAAAATGTTATTATGCAATAAGTCTGATAAAAATAAAAAATTATAATGTGCAGTCTGAAGAATAATTCTTGAAGAGATTTTTTAGAACATAACTGATAAAAATAGACTGATACATAATGTTATTGTACATAATTTTTAGTAATATCTTTTTTTGTTGTTGCTCTATCATTCTCACTATCATGATAAAATAGCACGACAAGGATTTGAACCCGGGATCCCATTATCCTAAGTTCAGCAGCTTAACGGTTACACCACTGGTACCACCATTGCTGTCTTTAAATTTGAATTGATCTTTGTCTTGTGTTCCGTCTAATTCATCTATCTTTTTATTTTATTTGCCTGCATTTGTTTGCTACAGTTCGGTCTATTCCCTTGTACTTGGAGTGGGCGCCAATGGGGATCTTCATCAAATCCAGTGACCTTGACCATGACAGGAAAGTGATGGAGGAGGAGAAGGAATTGCGTGGAAAGCAGGGTAAAAGACGGAGACGGTTCGAAGGATGGCAAGGCTACACCTGCAGAGGAGGGTGATGATGACGAAAAGACCGGAGTGGAGGAAGTATGTTGGTTTTTCCGTTTTCTGCTGGAAATTCATGACCTGATGTGTTCTTGCAGTCATTTGGGGGGGGGGGGTATTTAAAATAATAATTTGGGGTGGTTTCTTTTTGTGTATACTTGGAATTTTTCACTAAGGGTTTAGGAGTGATTTTTTTATTATTTTTGTTTGAAAAGGATTTGACTGGCTGATGAAAGAATCCACAAAGGGAGGAAGAAATGGTATTCAGTGGCCACCATGGAGACAGCTAGATGACCTAGATTTTGCCCGTGGTATTGCTCTCCTGTCACGCTCCTGTTATCAGATGCTGAGAAAGTCGGCAGAGCTGAACGCTCTATCAAAATCAATTGGTCTATGAATTGAGCCTGGAAAATCAAAGATGCTGAAAGTGAAGTCGACCAACAAGGAAGCAGCTATTGCGAATGATGAAGTGTTAGAAGAGGTTGAGCCTTTTGTCCATGTTGGAAGTGTTGCTGGTGGGAAGGATGAGGAAATCAAAACAAGGATATTGAAGACGAGAAGGGCTTTTCAAGCCATTCAACAAGATCTGGAGAGACGGGAAGATATCCATTCACACCAAGTTTAAGAATCTTGAACCCCACAGTCGAGTCATGTCTCCTCTATGGATGTGAAATTTAGAAGCCGTCCCAGACAGGTAACGAGCGGCTACAGACATTTATAAATGGGTGCTTTAGGGGTTTTGATTTGATTTGTTTTGATTTTACCCACATGCACAACTAAGGCGATCTCGGGGGTTCTGGCAGGATGTTAAATTTTGCCGGACTGCCCTGTAAACAGCTAAGTTATCTTTAATGTGCACAGAGTGTTACGACCTGCACACGGGACCTCCTTTTTACCGCCTTTCTCCGATGGGATTAGGTGTCGATCGATCCACCTGGACCAGGCGGGGTTATTTTTAAGAGAAAAATTTTCAACTGTCAGCGAGGCTTGAACCCACGACTTTTGGGTTGAGATTCCGATGGCTTGCCTCTGGACTACCGAGTCCTCCAGGATCCTTCAGGAGAATCTTCAGAATAAAATGGGCGGACAAGGTTGGCAACGAGGAAGCGTGGGAGAGATGTCAGCTATGGCTGATGGTGGGAGATATAGGGCAAAAGAAAATGGCGATGGATTGGACACACCTTAAGGAAGACAGACAGACAGCAGTATGTCAAGACAGGCACTTCTGTGGAATCCACAAGGAGCAAAAAAGAGGGGCATGCCGCAAGCAAGATGGAGGAGTAGTGTTGAAAACGACATGAAGAAAACCAGAAACGTAAAACGTGTGGATAGACATGAAGAGGCTGACAAAGGACAGGGATAAGTGGAAAGTGTTTTGTTTGTACCATGCTGGGGTTTGATGATGATGATGATGACCATAACGTTAACCTAGATCTTGTCAGATGTTCAGGGAGGTAAAAGTGAATGTTTGGGAAGCCGTCATCAGGGTTCCCACTCATCTTGGAAAACTGAAAAAGACTTGGAATTTGGTTGGAAGAAATTAGGACTTGAAAAGTCTTGGAATTTAAAAAATTCCCTTCACGTCCTTGAAAATTTTGGAATTTTTTATGAAATATTGCGGTCATATTTTTTCCATCTCGAACTAGACGAGATTTCACACAGGGCACGTCTGATGTGGCCATTTAGTGATGCTGTTCTCAGTCTTTCTCGAATCACCTCCTGACCAGCTGGGCTGTCAATTTGTCAGATATCGTCAGACCTGACATTCTTTACCATTCAAGCGCGTTTTAGAATTTTGTCTCATTTATGATTTTTTGTTTAGTTCAACCTTTGTTGCGCTTTCACCCGATTTCACGTCGTTCGTTAAAGCCCGTTCAGGCCAGAAATTTCTGCTCTTCCTCCCTTGATGTTTGCAGAGTGAAAAAATCATCTTTGACCCAGAGAAAAAATGGGTTCTATTTCTCATGACCAAATATCTATGGCACTATTTTTTTCATT
The DNA here is from genome assembly GCA_037039925.1 of Doris montereyensis. Classification (NCBI taxonomy): domain Eukaryota; kingdom Metazoa; phylum Mollusca; class Gastropoda; order Nudibranchia; family Dorididae; genus Doris; species Doris montereyensis. The sequence goes on from JAXRKP010000164.1 coordinate 62,737, forward strand.
TAAGTTTTTATTTATTGATGGATTGGTATCGTTTTATCTTCAGTGATCATAAACTTTATTTTAAAATTGTGTTGTTTTGTAAGCGAGTGAAAGACTCGGTGCATATTTGCGGCATGTAATGTGGATCGTGTTTCGCCATCATTTATTGTCATCATTGTCATATTTTTGTCATCATTTAATGTCATTTATTGTGATCATTTTCTTCACAGACAGGCGACACAAAAGTTGTTGGTGAGGCTGAGGAGGAGGCGGACGTTGTTTGTGAAAAATTTGAATTTTGATACGACGGATGAAGCTTTGAAGGAGGTGAGAAGCAGAGTTGTATTGAGAGAACGCATGGAAGACAGGTATTGATAGATAGGTAAAGAGGATTGAGAGATAGGTAGAGAGGGATTGAGAGATAGGTAGAGAGGGATGGAGAGATAGGTAGAAGGGATTGAGAGATGGGTAGAGAGGGATGGAGAGATAGGTAGAGGCATTGAGAGATAGGTAGAGGCATGGAAGACAAGTATTGATAGATAGACACAGAGAGATAGGGGATTGAGACCATGAGAAAATGTTTTCAGCAAGATGAAAAAAGAAATTGACAGATTTATTGAGTTGAGAGATGATTGAGAGATGGGTAGAGAGGGATTGAGAGATGAGAGAAGGTGAAAGAGGGATTGATAGTGTAGGTAGATCTCATAGGGAGAAGAGATAGGAGTGGGTTTGTGTTTTTGTTCTTTGACTGAGAAAAACACTGAGATGTGATTCAAGTCTGTCTTCTATATTTTCCTTTAGATGGGATCACAGCATTTTTTCACCCATGGGATGGTACAGATGGCTAAAAGAAGGACTCATTAACAAACGTGCATAGGGATGGAGAGTTTTGTTCAAATGAAGATGATGAGAGATCTTTTTGGAGGGGGTTTTAAAAGATCAAAAAGATATTCTTACACTTTCAGATAGACACAGACATTTCACACTATGTTCTTACATTTCACACTGTGGTTCTCATTTATGTTCTTACAGACCATGAGAAAAATTGTTTTCATTTCACAGATGGAAAACTATTATATTCAGATTTATTGAGTTGTGGGGATTAAAGAAAAAAATTGTTTTCACACTATGTTCTGGGTTCGACACTATGTTTTCTTGACTATTTCTGTTCTTTAACTGAGAATGAGAAGAAATAGTTGTGTGTGAGTGTGTGTGTGTGTGTTTTTTCTGATCTCATAGTGAAGAAATATCTGCGTGTGTGTGTTTCACACTTTTTTGTTCTTTGACTGAGAAGAAATACTGAGTTTTGTGACATGTTGTGATTCATGATCAAGTCTGTCTTCTATTGATTTTCCTTTATGTTTACTTCACAGCATTTTTCACATTTGGGCATGGTACAGTCAGCGTCAGTGGCTAAAAAGAAGGACTCAGGAGGCCAGGTGTTCTCACACGTGCATATATTTCGTGTTTTGTTCAAATGAAGATGATTTCACACTATGCATCTTTTTCAACTTTTCTTACTTTACACAAGATCACTAGCAGTTGGGAAGAGGATGTCACAGCGTATGTTCTTACACTTTACACATATGTTCTTACACTTCACACTATGTTTTACACTTCACACTATGTTCTTACATTTCACACTGTGTTTTACACTTCACACTATGTTCTTACATTTCACACTATGTTCTTACACACTATGTTCTCACATTTCACACTATGTTCTTACATTTCACACTATGTTCTTACACTTCACACTATGTTCTTACATTTCACACTATGTTCTTACATTTCACACTATGTTCTTACATTTCACACTATGTTCTTACATTTCACACTATGTTCTTACATTTCACACTATGTTCTTACACTTCACACTATGTTCTTACATTTCACACTATGTTCTTACACTTCACACTATGTTCTTACATTTCAGCACTATGTTCTTACATTTCACACTATGTTCTTACATTTCACACTATGTTCTTACATTTCACACTATGTTCTTACATTTCACACTATGTTCTTACATTTCACACTATGTTCTTACATTTCACACTATGTTCTTACATTTCACACTATGTTCTTACATTTCACACTATGTTCTCACATTTCACACTATGTTCTCACACTTCAGGCACATTTTTTATGTTCTAGATACATTTTTCAAATTATGTTCTTTTTCTTCTTTCTTTTTCATATTGTTCTTTGGAGAATTAATTCTTTAATGTTGATTATGTATTCAGTAGCTTTACTGATTTTATGCAAAACTGTTATGTTCTTACACTTCAAATTATGTTCTTATTATTTCTACACTATTTTTTTACAAATTTTTGTTTTTCACACGTTTTACGCATGTGCTTCATTTTTATTTTTACTCAGGAGAACTTCACATGGGTTACTTTATGTTCTTAGAATTTCGCCACTGTGTTCTGAAGAATCTTCAGAACTCTATGTTCTTACAACTTGGAACTATGTTCTTACATTTCACACTATGTTCTTACATTTCAGTCGGTAGTTCTTACCATTTCAGGAGTTATCGTTCAGAGTTCGTGGCCCTCCTGTCAACCAAGCACGAAATGTTCAGATAGGTCTGTTCACATTTGGAAATCGCATACAACCACATTATGTTCTATGCCCAAACAAATGGCATTCACATTATGTTCTTACAAATTTCACACTGTGTTCTTACATTTCACACTATGTTCTCACATACTTCACATTATGTTCTTACATTTCTACCACTGTGTTCTCACATTTCACACTGTGTTCTCACTTCACACTATGTTCTTACATTTCACACTATGTTCTTACATTTCACACTATGTTCTTACACTTCACACTATGTTCTTACATTTCACACTATGTTCTTACATTTCACACTGTGTTCTTACATTTCACACTGTGTTCTTACATTTCACACTATGTTCTTACATTTCACACTATGTTCTTACATTTCACACTACATTTCAATGGCATCTTACATTTCATACCTTTGTTCTCACATTTTCGCTATGTTCTTACATTTTCATGCCTGGCATGTTCTTTTTCATAAAGCAAATGGTTGTGTCACATAATTCAAATTTTAACCTTAATTCTTTAACTTTCTTTCTTTTTCAGCAAATTGTTGTGTCAATAATTGTCGCATAATTCTTTAACTTTTTGTTGATTATGTTAGCCACATGCGTTATGCGTAAAATAAATCATCATCAAGTTCAAATTTTGATCTTACTATTTCTACAATATTTTTTCCACAAATTTTTGTTTTGCCGAGCTGACATTTTATGCATGTGCTCTCATTTTATTTTTAACTCATGGGAGAACTTCTGTCCATGGGTTATGGCTTTATACAGTTCATGAGAAAGACGCCAAGGATGCCTAAAGCAAATGGCTCACCATTAACTCTATAAAAGGCAAAAGAATCTGCCCACTCGTATGCCTAAAAAACTATCTTATGTCAGTCGCCTAGAAGGACACAACTACCACCTTCTAAAGCAGGAGTTCCACAGTGCCTATTCCTAAAGTAAAGTCTGGGTAAATTTATTTGGCCCTTATGTCATGCACAAAGTAAATGGCAAACTACCACATTAGTAGCCAGCCTGGCAAACTGTTCACATTATTATGGAAAGTTCACAGTTCGATGCCCAAAGTCTGGGTAAACATTATGCCGCCCTCCTGTCCCAAAGCAAAATCAGTAGCCAGATAGGTCTGTTCACATTTGGAAATGGCATACAACCACATTATGTCGTATGCCCAAAGCAAATGGCATACTACACATTATGTCGTATACCTAAAGCAAATGGCATACTACCACATTATGTCATATGCCCAAAGCAAATGGCCACAAAGCCCAAAACAAATGGCATACTACCACATTATGTCATATGCCCAAAGCAAATGGCACACTACAACATTATGTCGTATACCTGAAGCAAATGGCATACTACCACATTATGTCGTTGCCCAAAACAAATGGTATACTACCACATGATGTCGTATACCTAAAGCAAATGGCATACTACCACATTATATATTCGTATGCTGAAGCAAATGGTACACTACCACATAAATATCGTATACCTAAAGCAAGTGGTATACTACACATGATGTCATATGCCTGAAGCAAGTGGTACACTATACTAACAAATGGTATACTACCACAGTATGTCATATACCTAAGCAAATGGTATACTACACATTATGTCGTATGCCTAAAGCAAATGGTATACTACTACACATTATGTCATATACCTAAAGCAAATGGTATACTACACATTATGTCGTATGCCTGAAGCAAATGGTATACTACCACATGTCGTATACCTAAAAGCAAATGGTATACTACACATTATGTCGTATGCCTAAAGCAAATGGTATACTACCACATGACTGTCATTATGTCATATGCCTGAAGCAAATGGTATACTACACATTATGTCGTATACCTAAAGCAAATGGTATACTACACATAATGTCGTATACCTAAAGCAAGTGGTATACTACCACATAATAATAAGTATACCTAAAACAAATGGTATACTACCACATGATGTCGTATGCCTAAAGCATAATACCACTTAATGCCTTATGCCCAAAGCAAATGGCACTACCACATTATGCCTTATACCTAAAACAAATGGCATACTACCACATGATGGCTTATGCCTAAAGCAAATGGCATACTACCACTCGTATACCCAAAGCAAATGGTATGCCCCATTATGCCTTATGCCTAAAGCAAATGGCACTCTACTAAAGCAAACATACTACGCATTATGCTGTATGCCTAAAGCAAGTGGCATACTACCACATTATGCCATATGCCTAAAGCAAATGGTATACTACCACATTATGCCATATGCATAAAGCAAATGGCAAACTATCACTTTACGCCGTATGCATAAAGCAAATGGCAAACTACCACATTATGCCATATGCCTAAAGCAAATGGCATACTACCACATTATGCGCATGCCTAAAGCAAATGGCAAACAAACTATGCCTAAACAAAATATACCGTATGCCTATGCACAAAGCTAAAACGCCGTATGCCTAAAGCGCCGTATGCCTAAACCAAAAACTACCACATTATGCTGTATGCCTAAAGCACGATATGCAGAAACCAAATGACACTTTACCACATGCCGTATGCCTAAAGCAAATGGCATAATATTCCATTATACCGTATGCCTAAAGCAAATGGAGAACTACTATATTATGCCGTATGCCTAAAGTAAATGGCAAACTACCACATTATGCCATATGCCTAAAGCAAATGGCAAACTATTCCATTATGCCATATGCATAAAGTAAATGGCATACTACCACATTATGCCGTATGCCTAAAAGCAAACAGCAAACCGTATGCCTAAAGCCTACTATATTATGCTGTATGCCTAAAGCAAATGGCCTAAAGCAAATGGAAAATCTATATTTATGCTGTATAAAAGCAAATGGCAAACCATTATGCTGTATGCCTAAAACAAATGGCAAACTATCCCATTATGCCGTATGCCTAAAGCAAATGGCAAACTATCCCATTATGCCGTATGCCTAAAGCAAATGACAACCTATTGCATTATGCCATATGCTTAAAGCAAATGGCATGTGTGCCTAAAGCTTAACTATCCCCATTATGCCGTGCCTAAAGCAAATGGCAAACTATCCCATCTTGCCGTATGCCTAAAGCATAAATGGCAAACTATCCCATCATGCCGTATGCCTAAAGCATAAATGGCAAATCCCATCATGCCGTATGCCTAAAGCATAAGGGCAAACTATCCCACAAATCTTGCCAAATCCCATCATGCCGCAAAGGGGCAAACTATCCCATCCTGCCATATGCCTAAAGCAAAGGGCAAACTGTCACATGTCTTTAAAAAAATCAGGGCTGTTACTTTGGTTTACACTGAGTATAAAACTTACTTTAAATGAATTTACTTAACCTTTACATGCGAATGGGACTCACTCTCTCTCTCTTTCTCTCTCTCTCTCTCTCTCTCTCTCTCTCTCTCTCTCTCTCTCTCTCTCTCTCTCTCTCTCTCTCTCTCTCTCTCTCTTTTTCTCTCTGTGTCTCTCTCTCTCTCTGTTTCTCTCTCTGGCTCTTTGTGTCTGTCTGTCTGTCTGGCTATCTCTCTCTCTGTCTCTCTCTCTCTCTCTCTCTCTCTCTCTCTCTCTCTCTCTCTCTCTCTCTCTCTCTCTCTCTCTCTCTCTCTCTCTCTCTCTCTCTCTCTCTCTCTCTCTCTCTCTCTCTCTCTCTCTCTCTCTCTCTCTCTCTCTCTCTCTCTCTCTCTCTCTCTCTCTCTCTCTCTCTCTCAACCTCTCTCAACCTCTCTCAACCTCTCTCTCTCTTTCAACTTCTGACTTGAATATTAACAGGTGCCAATTGAAAGTCATAAGTGTTATTTAGACAAAAACTTGGGTTTTGAAAATACAAAATGTTCAATTCTTAATCCTTGAGTCTTTTTAAAATTTTCTTGTTTTAGAGAAATTCAAGGCAGAAAGAAAAACAAAGTGAAACCAAGCAAAATTCAACCAAAATTCTGGTGCGGAACATTCCCTTTGAAGCCAGAAAGAAAGAAATCGAGGAACTATTCAAGTAAGATGACAAGACAATTGTGAAATCTATAAAGCACCCTATTCCTTTGATGTACCTGTGTTTTAGCCCAAAATATCATTTCCTTAGATATCCAATCTGTAACCAAATTAAAGTTTACTTTGTAGCACATGTGTATTGGGTAAAGGTAAAAAATACCAACCAACCTTTGATTTCATGTATGACAGTCAGTATTCAAATGATTCATTGTTTTCTACTTTATTTAAAAAAAATTTTTTATAGATTAATTCATTTTAAAAATGTATTAATTAAATTGTTTACATGGCAATGTATTGTAAAAAAATGCTTTTCACTTATTTATGTTGTTTTTTTTATCTACGTGTGTATTTTTATTTTTTTAAAATTGTGTACTTATGTATTTATTTACTTATTTATATATTTATTCATGTATTTATTTTTGTATTTATTTATGTATAGATTTTTATTATTTTTTATGTATGTTTTTATTTATTCATTTATGTATCTATTCATGTATTTATTTATGTATTTATTTATACATCTCGGTATTGATGTATTTATTTATTTATGTATTTGTTTATTTATTGTGTATTTATTTATTAATTTATTTATTGATTAGTAAATTTATTACTTTTTTACACATATATATTTTATATATTTATTTATTCATCTACTTTTGTATTTATTTATTTATTTATTTGTTTATGTATTTATTTATTTATGTATTTGTAAATTTATTTATGTATGTATTTATTTAAATGTCGCAGGTTTATGCTCCCCAACAGCACGTGGATCGGATGAGAAAATCCATGTTAATTGTCTTTGCCCAAGGAACACAAATGTTTGAATTAGCCTTGCCACTGACACCACAATTACTTTGGTACATTTTGTTAAATGCTATGGCAATGCATTTGTAATATCTTGATGTTAAATTTTGTTTCAGGGTGTTTGGTGATCTGAAGTTTGTACGACTTCCCAAAAAGCTGAAAGGCACTGGACCTCATCGCGGCTTTGCATTCGTGGATTTTCAAACCAAACAAGATGCTAAGGTACTTTTTTCCGTAGACAAGTTTGGTTTCTGCTATTCGTATCAAAATTAAATTTTGAAAACCATCCAAGAAAAAGAAATAAAAAACGCCAATAGGACACTCACGGGTAGCGTATTTGTTTCATTAGAATTTGTTCTGGCCACGATGTCGTGTGGATTACAAAACCCTTCATAATGGGACAATTTTCAAAATGCTCATTAGTGCGTAGATTCTCCAACTGGAAGTTGCTGACCTAGATTCAATTTCCAAATTTCCTCGCAACCAGATCGCTGTGGTGTGTTAACATTTTCTAAGAAAGATTATTCTCTCTCCGTATCACTATTGTAACAAAATGACAAATGACAAATTGATGATAAATATTAAAACAAAAGCAGAAAACATTGAAAACGTAGACGATTCAAGCAGAACGATGAAATGTGTGTGTCTAACAAAGGCAGTACGGTAGCTAAAAATACCATCAATGACAGGCTTCACGGAGAGTGACACGATTACATTAGGATTATGACCTTGAGTGTCAGAAAGAGGCTTAAACGGACGGTCGGCTTTCTAGAAATAATAACACCCTTAAAACAAGTAATAAAAATAGGTTTGCCAAGCAAATCTGATCGTTTAAAAAGAGATTTTACCCATGGCCGGTTTTAGCCGGTTTAAACAGTGGGAAGCAGTTAGTGGGCGGCCAGGTTTGCCTGGCTAAACACAGCGGGCTGTCTGGCATGTGGCCGTTTTTCGGCCGTGGTTAAATCTTAATGAGTTAAGGAGAGGAGTGAGTTCTGAAGGTCTTTTTGAAAAGCGATGAAGCAAAAGAACAATGACCTTCATATATGTGTCGAAATTAGAACCAAAACAATTTTTTTTTTAAATTTAACCGTTGCCATGAATTTATATGGCGCCAAACAAACATCAATTCTCAAAATGTAAAAACTGTATAAATTTTTAGGTATATCTTTCAAAATTGGTTTGCATCTTTATTTACATACTGTAATCAAAAACATGTATTGGTTTAGACAAATCTGTCAAACTTTTAGTTTTAGCGAATGTTGAAAATTGCATGAAAACTACAATTTACACACACAAAAATTCACCCAAATAAATTCATATCTCAGAAAGTATACAACATAACATCAAATGCATTTATATATTTTTTTATACATTGGAAGTAAGGTATGTACCAAACTTCAAAGTCAGTCGGTTAAAAAAGGTGTTTGCTAAGTTAGCTGGTCATGGCGAGACAACCAGATGGATGTTCTCGACTTCACACCTCGTCACCGTGTCTAGTACTGTTGACCGCCGAATGAATCTTTCATATTAGGTAACAAATGACCGGGCTTACATTATTTTCTAATATGCTTTGATGTCACCAGCATTGACAATCACTGTGTGGGTTGAAAAAAATACACCCGATTAAGTAATCATCTTGCATTGCTGTCTACATGTTTTGATTGAGACACGATCTGGCTTATCATTGTTGTACTATTGCCTTATTACATGGTCATCTTACCTCTCAAAAGACAGTTATAAAATGTGGACCGATACTCATTCTCCATCAACTTAGAAGGGATAGTTTTGTTTTTGTTTTAAATTAGACAAATTCTATCCACCCACGTTATAACCTGTACAGGGCGACCATCTATCCATTAAAAGAACTACAGTAAGGTAGGTAAACAGTGGTTGAATTGAAACGGACCAAAGTTCGATTCCAGCCACTTCGAATCAAATGGATACAGAATACATTATCATCCTGAAATTGTGAAAACTGATTCCTATATTCAGGATGGAATTGAATTGTGAGGATCGATTCTGGAATCGAATACTTGCCCAACTCTAAACGGTACAATTCCAAATTTTTAATTGCGACCTTGGAATCGTTTAGAATCTACGTGCAAAGTACAGTTACTCTTATTACCGTCTTAGAGGCCTTGCAACAAAGCCTTGACGCACAAAAAACGACCAACTCAAAATTATACATTAAGTCATGCTTTTACAAATAATTTCCCAGAGAGCCTTTGACGCCCTTTGCCACTCCACTCACTTGTTTGGTCGCCGTCTCGTGCTGGAGTGGGCAGAAGCGGAGGACAGCGTGGAAGATTTGCGAAGAAAGACGGCTCAACATTTTTCTGACGGTAAGAAATTCTGAATAACTTCTCATCAGCAGAATGCTCCTGAAATTTTGAAGTTTGATGACTCACACATTTAAACGATTGTTTTTGTATGATGATTTTGAAGTTTGATGACTCACACATTTAAACGATTGTTTTTGTATGATGATTTTGAAGTTTGATAACTCACACAAACGATTGTTTTTGTATGATGATTTTGAAGGAACAATTTAAACGATTGTTTTTGTATGATGATTTTGAAGAAGAAAAAAGGCTGCTCCGCGTTTTTCAGGTTTTAAGTGTCAGACATTGCTGCCATTGGCTGCCGGATCGACATACCTCGTGTGTTTGGGAAGTGACAAAAAAAAACAAAACAACACTCTCCTAAGAACAAAACATGATGCAAAGAATTTGATTTTACTCAAAACTCCTTTCACTGCGCTGAAATTGATTTCACTCAAAATACATGTATATTATTTCAAGGATGATATATCAGCCTACTGGCATATTACAAAAAAACAGACAAACTGAAACCGCTTTCAATAGGCAAGAAGTCTACAACCTGGACCGGGGGTGTAGATTTTGCTCGAAAAAAAACTCTAGAAAATTTGTCAACCGTTGGCGGGGCTTGAACCTACGACCTATGGGTTGAGAGGCTGACACCTTGCCTCTATAATACTGAGTGCCCTCGTTAAGAGACTAATTTACATTGAAAAAATTTCGCTTCCTTAGATGGCGTGCCAGGGGGACTATGGTATCAGCACGTGTTCTGCTACTACCACTATATTTGCATGAACTTTTAAAATGGTGATAGACTGTAGAATTTTCAGCCAGACATGTGCAACTTAAACTTTCAATAGGTTATAATTATTATATAAACATTTTATTCAAGTGATGTTAAAGATTTTTGTCTATTTTTTTAGGGCATTTTACCTTTGTCTGTGTCTTTAGCTGCATTTGCAGGTGGGTCTTGGTTGACCAAAGGCTTAGGGAGTTAACCCCGACAGAAAATCGCAAACAAGGCCTGGTAGGCCCATCACCTACCTAGGGTACAGTGGGCTTATCACCTGCTTACCCAAAACTAAATGATTCAGAGAACCAAAGATATGATATCCTGGTTGACCTTCAGAAGAAACCTTGGAAACGAACCCAGACTTTGAATTTTGGAATGTTAAGGCAATAAATGGACAAGACTTAGAATTAGCTGAAGAATTGGACAAAATTCTTTAACAGAAACAGAAAAATGGATGAGGTATAGAAAATATTGGACCAAATCATGCTTTTATCTTCTCAGGAGTAGATATAAAGGTTAGAACTAGAGCGCAGGAGTAGTAGGCCTTCTAATCCATAAAAGATATGAAAAGTTTTTAGAAACGTGGACATTTATAAGCCTGCGGCTATAAGAGCGAAACACTAAACCAACAGGAAGAGAAATTAAATTATTAATAACTTAGGGACCAAATGAAAATGCCACCATGGAATAAAAAGACATTTTTGAAAACAAATTAACAATTAACAAATAGCTGCAGAGAATCTCAAACACAAACAGGAACTTATGGTTTGTGGAAATTTAAACGCTAGAGTAGGTCACAATGTAGTAACATCAGGCACAGTATTAATAGGTAATGAACGAGATAATACAACTTCTCCAAATGGAGAGGGACTAATAGATTTTTGCCTAAAAAATAACATGAAAATAGCCAAAATCTTGTTTCCTCATGAAGATATCCACAAATGTACAAAAATACAAGACTAAATGAAAACAGACGTGGAAAGTAAAACAAACTAAGGCAGATGGCATAAAAGATAGAAATAGATTAACTCAGATGATATGGGCATGTAAACAGAATGATAAGACAATAGCTAAATCACACTGGAGCTGTGCGATAAAAAGGAGATCCATGTACAGATCACAACATTCTGCGCATGTTAAAGATGTTAAAGTTGGGGCAAAATTAAATACTCATACCAAAAATTCAGAGATAACCTCAGTTGTGGATGTGGATAAAAGTAAAAATCAATCAAATCAAAGTCTTTAATTTAGTTTCCATCAAAAGTCCTCATCTTTTGTATCTTTGGCCGTTAAGTTAATCAATACGTTTTTCTGTCATTGTGTCCATGAGTTAATCAATATGTTTTTCTGTCAGTGTGTCCATGAGTTAATCAATATGATTTTCTGTCAGTGTGTCAATACGAGTTAATCAATATGTTTTTCTGTCAGTGTGTCCGTGAGTTAATAGATATGTTTTTTCTTAATAGTGTCCAAGAGTTCTTCCGTCTTTGTTTATCTTCTTTTCAGACGGGCCTCAAAGGAAAGTGAGCAAGAAAAGCATCATGAAGGAGCTGGAATGAACAACTGAAATAATTGATGTGTCCCGTCAGCAGCCTGGTTGACTGTGGGCAGCCTTCCTGCACTCTTTAACAAAATGAAATGTTAACATGATATCAAATATCAGTTACAATGGATGTTGAATGTGTCTGATGACCGCTACCTTGAAACCAGTTACACATTTAAAACATATTTGTCAGTGTCAGATTCCAAACTTTCTCATCAAAACGATTGGTGTGTAAACTTTGTTGGTGTTGACAAGGAATTTGATGTTTTAGATGAAATAAATCCAACATGGAATTAGAATTAAACTGGTTTTTGGTTTTCTGTCTTGATTCCTTTTGTAAGTTCTTATCTGTGTGATAATGTTTGTACCAGTGTGGTAATGTTTGTACCTGTGTGATAATGTTTGTACCTATGTGATGTTTGTACCAGTGTGGTAATGTTTGTACCTGTGTGATAATGTTTGTACCTATGTGATGTTTGTACAAGTGTGATAATGTTTGTATCTTTGTGATGTTTGTATCTGTATGATACTGTTTCTGTGTGATAATGTTTGTATCTGTGTGATAATGTTTGTACCTGTGTGATTATGTTTTTACCTGTGTGATAATGATTGTACCTGTGTGATAATGTATATTTCAATTTGTGATGTTTGTTGTACCTGTGTGATAATGTATCTTTGTGATAATGTTTGTACCTGTGTGATAATGTATCTTTGTGATAATCTTTGTTGTACCTGTGTGATAATGTTTGTACCTGTGTGATAATGTATCTTTGTGATAATGTTTGTACCTGTGTGATAATGTATCTTTGTGATAATGTTTGTACCTGTGTGATAATGTTTGTACCTATGTGATAATGTATCTTTGTGATAATGTTTGTACCTGTGTGGTAATGTTTGTACCTGTGTCATAATGTATCTTTGTGATAATGTTTGTACCTGTGACCTAATGTTTATACCTGTGTGATAATGTTTGTACCTGTGTGATAATGTATCTGTGTCATAATGTTTGTTATACCAGTGTGATAATGTATCTCTGTGATAATGTATCTCTGTGATAATGTTTGTACCTGTGTCATAATGTTTGTACCTGTTTGATAATGTATCTTTGTGATAATGTTTGTCTTTGTGATAATGTTTGTACCTGTGTGATAATGTATTTTTGTGATAATGTTTGTTGTACCTGTGTGCTAATGTTTTTGTGTGATAATGTTTGTACCTGTGGGATAATGTATCTTTGTGATAATGTTTATACCTGTGTGATGGTTACATCTATGTGATAATGTTTGTACCTGTGTGATGATGTTTCTGTGTGATAATGTTTGTACCTGTGTGATGTTTGTATCTATGTGATGATGTTTGTACCTGTGTAATAATGTTTGTACCTGTTTGATGTTTGTATCTATGTGATGATGTTTGTACCTGTGTGATAATGTTTGTACCTGTGTGATGTTTGTATCTATGTGATGTTTGTACCTGTTTGATGTTTGTATCTATGTGATAATGTTTGTACCTGTGTGATGTTCTATGTGATAATGTTTGTACCTGTGTGATAATGTTTGTGCCTGTTTGATAATGTTTGTACCTGTGTGATGTTTGTATCTATGTGATAATGTTTGTACCTGTGTGATAATGTTTGTGCCTGTTTGATAATGTTTGTACCTGTTTGATAATGTTTGTACCTGTTTGATAATGTTTGTGCCTGTTTGATAATGTTTGTACCTGTGTGATAATGTTTGTGCCTGTTTGTGTGTGATAATGTTTGTACCTGTGTGATAATGTTTGTGCCTGTTTGATAATGTTTGTACCTGTGTGATAATGTTTGTGCCTGTTTGATAATGTTTGTACCTGTGTGATAATGTTTGTGCCTGTTTGATAATGTTTCTACCTGTGTGATGTTTGTATCTGTGTGATGTTAATGTTTGTACCTGTGTGATGATGTTTTTACCTGTGTGATGTTTGTATCTGTGTAATAATGTTTGTATCTATGTGATAAGGTCATTGGTTCAAGCCCCAGCAGGGTGAAAAGTTTTCTTGAGTTTTGTCGAATGAAACCTTACCGCCTTTGATCAAGGTAGGTGGATTGACACCTAGTCTCCATCGGATTTACCCCACTGGTGCAAGTAGGTGGATGGACACCTAGTCCAATCGGAAGCGGATGATAAAATGGAGGTCTCGTGTGCAGATCACAACACTGTGCACGTTGAAGATCCCTTGGGGCTGTTTACGGGGCAATCAAGGCAATATTAAAAATCCTACCAAAGCCCAAAGATTACCTTTGTTGTTGATGTAAGGGAAATCAAATCAAAGTTTCTGTGTGATAAAATCAAATCAATAGTTTCTGTTTGTTAATAATATTTGTATCTATGTGTTTGTTAGATAACATTTGTATCTGTGAGACAACATTTGTATCTGTGTGATGTGATGTTTGTTAAATCATGGAATCGAGGTCTGTAATAGTATACAGCCTACTAGCCTATCTCTATTGAGTGTGGGATCTGCTGTTAGTAGTAGTGTTAGTGTTAGTGATTCACAGGGCCTTTTAGGCCTTTCTCTTTATTTTGTATCACAAGTCTTTCCTCTCGTTTCGTTTTAATTCACCCTGAGATCATAGCATATGGTTGACATGGTCAATTGCAACTCAACAAACAATCAAACCCAACATGCCTTTATTGAACCCTTGCCATTCTTTCTGTGGCATTGATGGCCGAGGGGTTAGACTGCCAGACTTAGGATCATGAAGTCCTATGTTCGAATCCTAGCAAAACTGGGTCTGATATTGTGTTCCTTGGGGAAGAAGACAAGTAACACACAATTTCCCTACTCGACCCAGATACATATGTGTACAGTACAAACACTATCTTGGGAGTAAGAACCTGCATCAGACTAACATCTTGTCCAGGAGGTGATTGTAATCACCTTTTTCACTTCACGCTACAGAAACCGGGATGCGCTCTGGCTCTATGGGCCATAGTTACCTTGAAGGAACTTAAAAATTATTTTTTTTTTACTTACAATCTTTTACTGATCAAAGCCAGCACTGACACCTACCCCAGGTACTCTTTTTGTTTCATTAAAAATGCCCCCCCCCCCCCCCCCCTCTATCCATCAGATGATGTGATCTCCCTATTGTCAGTGTCAGTCAGGATAAATTAAGAGGAAGACACAAGAGGAAAGATTTATATTTTAACTCATTGCTTCTCACGGTTTAATTATATTAAGGTCAATAACCCTGAACTACTACTAAGCACAGGGAAGTAACTCTTGCAACATAACGACATGGTGTCAGTAAAATATTCCTTGTGCACACACCACTTAAAATAACGTAATGAAATTTTTAAATTTTAGATGCTTGAATAAGTTCTCTTTCATTTCATATATGACATGCATCCATATTATCTTTGACATTGTTCAGTTCGTTGGAACATTCAGGACTTGATTGTTCAGGTGAGGATAGCGACTCTCCATGAGGAGTAGAGTTTTCGTTTCGATCTAGATTTAGATCTAACCTGCTATCATTCTCAAACTCAACATGAGAGTGATTCATTATTAAAATTTACATCAATTTCCTTTGTGCTGCCTTAACTATCTTAATTCCACAAGGATTTGAGAAAATAAAATGCCCTTTCACAGCAGGTAACACGTGTGTCCTTGTCAAGAAATTTTAAAACTTAACGGTTCGATAACCAGTAAAGCATTTTAGATCGAGTAAACGTGTACTTTCGTTTTAATGTGCTCTGCACCTTGAAAGCAACAGAAACAACTTATTGATTGTAGTTTCAACATAAATGAGCTCCAACACACATGGGTACTTTCGAAATTGGGCCAGGCGCATCTGGGCGCATTGAGAAGAGCAATGTTGGATTTTAGCAGGCGCATTGGGAAGCAATGGGTTAAGTGAATGCAAGGAAAGAAGTAGGACCTATCAGCAGCACCCACCAAACGCTCACCAGATATTGAGATATACACTAAACACAAAATAAAATTGGAAAAGATAGGATTTGAAAGACATAATAATATGGGAAGTTTTTTATTTTCATTAAAAATATGGATATGATTCAAGTTAACCCTTTCCTGCCTAAGGGTCCTCCACAATTCTGGTCTACTGTGTGCCTACGCCCTCACTTCTTTATCCTATTCAGTCTGTGTGCCTAACCAAAGGGACGCAACTCTGATGAAAATATACCTGTCTCAGTTCAAATTAATTTTAGAGACGTAAACATCTTTCAATTTCCATGAAGAAATTATAATAAACTAGAGAACAATCTAAGCTTCCAAAAAAAATATATTTTTATATAACTTTGATGAGCCTTTAATTGTCAGTAACTTTTGTGAGTAGGTCGGTCCATTCTTGGAAGTAACAGTGTCGCTTTGTTTACAATCGTCCTAAGTCAAAAACGAAAGTAGATAAAAATATACGCTTTTTCTTCACAAAAGAGTCGGAAATCTCGCATATCACGAGATTGCTGATTCAAGTGTGAGATCTTGTTGTTATGCGAGGACGAAGACAAAGAGTAAGTGAGGGACGCATTGGGGAGTTTTAGGCATAGAGGCTGATGTCGCAGTAGGCTGCAAGGCTGATGTCACATTTAGTCGCAATTAGCAGGAAAGGGTTAGAGAAAAATAATAATACATAGAGTGTCAGGTGTCTAATGGACTCCCATGATTGTTTTGGTTTGATTTTCATTTGGAACAAAAAAATTTCAGTGTAAATTCAAGCACATAAAAAATGCATTGATAAATCAAAGAGTAACATTGAAATCAAATAGAAACAAATAATAGCAGACAAGACAAACAATTTTTACGTTATATAATTCATTTCTCTGAAAGACATGAAGTCAGACAAGACAAAAGAAACAAACAAATTTGTTTTACTTTTCTTCTAAGAAGCACAGCGAAACGCTTTACAAAGAACCATAGACCCTGGACAGCGACATGACAAAAGAAAGAACACCTTTTGGCATAAGTGAATCAATTTTTAAAATAAATCAGTAATCAGTAGACTAGGCATATAGTTAGGCCTAAGGCCGACTTTAATCATCAAAGATTCCTTTGTACGGGTTAATCTCAGCTATCACACTTCTCTCAATCTCAGCTGTCAAATCGCACATGAAGATGTGGGAAGGTTTATCGTGAAACAACAAACTAGATTAAAGGATGCTTTAACTTTACACCCCCAATTTTGTTATTGGTTAGCTCATCAAGTCTTGAATTGTAGACCTAAATAAATCTAAACAAGGTAAAACTAGGCACAGCGGAGAGGTACTGTAGAGTAAGTGTAATCAGAACTGTTGTGAGTTTGTAATCATGACGAGATTGGTTCGAAACCCTAGATGGCTCAGGGTTTGATTTTTCTTTTGACGACAGTGTGTTCATATTCATACGATATGTACTTTGCTCTGCTTTCCTCATTCGACTCAGGTGTAAATGAGCGCCCAGCTATATGAAAGGCACAGAAGGATTTTCTCTTTTCAAAGTCCTAGTGCGAAACGACAAACAAGGAGATCAAAGTCAAAAAATTTTGAATTAAATTGAAAAGGCTTGCTGGGGGATAAAGGACATACAGTCCGTGAGCATACACTTGTAAAGGGATTTGGACAACACATGTGTCTTCTTATCTTTATGAGCCCGGTAGTGTCACACACACACACATACATACTCACACCCACTCACATATACACAAACACACACAGCGCTTCAAAGCTGAGTTCACAAATCTGAGGATATGCCAATCCAAGTTCAAGGCAGCATCATCACTCTTCTTTTTGTCTTCCTTCGAAATCTATTTTTAAACTTTAAAGAATGTGGCGTCTGTATCTGCGACACCCCATCCATACTTCGACATGACCAGAATCAAATCAGCAACCTTACTTATCACTGGGTGGAAGCACAACACATGGAAAGCTACCGCAGGTAAAACCAATGGCAGTGGCATTCTTTAAAGCTTGATTTCAAGGTAATGCATGTGTCAAAGTCGACAAGTTCCATATTATATGAAAGAATCGCACAAATTTGGCAGGGACCAAATTTCCGTTTCCACAATTTCGTAGCCTCAATGCCAACTCGCCCTTCTTCACATAAGGAAAAAAACCTGAAATTCAAAGGGCTTGCCGAGATAGTGATTTAACGGATGGAAAATTGCGTACATGAAAGCACAAATTCAAGCGTCAAAGAAAGACGAGTGACTGACACGAAGGTCGTGGCTAGCTGGGGTAAAAGGTCATCTGGTAGTCTTCTTCCTCGATTTCTTGCCGGAGGCTGGAGAGGAAGCAGACTCCCCACAATGACCTGACCAGATTGTATTTCCTCCTGTGAAAGTCCTGGGCTGCTCGCCAGTTTCTGCTGGGCTCCCATGAAGAACATGACGTCCCGCAGCTGTTCCTTCATGTCTCGCACTTCCTGCCAAACACAAACAAAAACATGTGCTCAATTGTGAGAGGATTGTTTCATTGAAATTTACCCGTCCGTCCACGAAAGGAAACGGCAAGGAAGGAAAAGGTAAGTGAGGAAAAACAAATAAAAGGAAGGAAAAACAAACAAAATGTGCTCACAAAGTAGAAAAACCAACCAGGAAAAACCGTTTGTGCTCACAAGTGTGAGAGGAAAAACAAATAAAATGTGCTCACAAGTGTGAGAGGAAAAACAAACAAAATGTGCTCACAAGTGTGAGAGGAAAAACAAACAAAATATGCACACAATTAATAGAAAAAAAACAAAGAAAACATGCAAACAATTGTGAAAAAAAAAAAAACCAATTAATAGAAGAAAGAAAATATGCACATAATTGCACATAATTGTGGAAGGAAAAACATACAAAATACGGTAAACCTCGACAACAAGCTCGAATTCAATGGGACCTTGGGTTCGATGAAGTCATTAAAAAAGCCCCAATTATCTTACTTAATGAACTTAATGACAACACCTTGGACTCAACGAGTCAAAAAATGAGTGACCTCGGCTCCTACAAAATCCAGTATTGGTTTTGACTAGCATCATTCCATGATGAAGAAATATTTTTGTTTTCATTTTAAAGTTCTGAAAACAAAAAGACAAACTAAACTCACATAGCCTACAGAACATCCATCTAGTCGCCATCATGGTTTTAGATCTTTGGTGAACGTACAGGTACATGTTGAGAGGGTAGAAAGGAAAGGATGGGGGTGTCGAGGGTCAAGCTCAATATTGAGCTTTCTTTCTTTCTTTCTTTCTTTCTTTCGTGTAAATCATTTCCCGTGTCATCAAATTTTTGGCAGAATTCAAATTGCATGGATGCTGATAATTCATGTCAATACTGTTTGATTTGTCTTCACAATAACTTTCTACAAAATTTACATTTGTTTTGAGTTTCATCAAGATTTGGAGAGAGTAGGAATAAGGACACGAAATATTATCAAAGCCCCGTAGATACAAAAATAACAAAGGAAGAGACAGAAATAAACCATTTTTTTTGTGAAAAGAGACCAAATACCTCGTCCTTTACGGCGAGTTTGCTTTCCAAAGCTTGCACCTTCGTGATCCATTCCTGTTGGTTTTCCCGCAAACATTTGTTCATCTGCTTCTCCTCCTGGAGATCTGCGATCACTTGGCTGGTCTTGGTGTGTAGCTGTCAGTACGTTGGTGTGAGGAACAGAGACAGGATGAGCAAACACAAGGCAATTCTAGAAATTTCTGTTATATAGCAATTAACCATCATCCACCATACGCGGTGCTTTATCTCAGGGTAAATTAGGAGGAAATTGCAAGATAAAAGAATCATGAAATAATGACAGGAAAAAAGTAAAACCTACCAGCAGGTTCTGCTAACTGCACAAACAATTTAACTACATAATGGGAGTTACATTGAAAGAAGCAAACAAAAAACTCAAAAAAGAACTCTACAAATTAGACAGTTGTTACAAAACCAAAGCAGCTGATTTCAGCCTATCAGTCAGAGGCCTAATTGACTTTTTTCAGCCTATGAGTCAGAGGCCTAATACACTATTTTCAGCCTATGAGTCAGAGGCCTAATACACTATTTTCAGCCTATGAGTCAGAGGCCTAATTGAGGCTAATTGACTTTTTTCAGCCTATGAGTCAGAGGCCTAATACACTATTTTCAGCCTATGAGTCAGAGGCCTAATAGACTTTTTCAGCCTATGAGTCAGAGGCCTAATAGACTTTTTTCAGCCTATGAGTCAGGGGCCTTACAGACTGTTTTCAGTCTAATAGTCAGTGGCCTTACAGATTGTTTCAAACCTATGAGTCAGTCGCCTTATAGCCTGAGTCAGTGACCTTATACCAGCCTATGGGTCAGTGGTCTTATAGCCTATGGGTCAGTGGTCTTATAGCCTATGGGTCAGTGGTCTTATAGCTTCAGTGGTCTTAAATGGTCTTATAGCTTATGGGTAAATGGTCTTATAGCTTATGGGTAAATGGTCTTATAGCCTATGGGTCAGTGGCCTTATAGCCTATGGGTAAATGGTCTTATAGCCTATGGGTAAATGGTCTTATAGCCTATGGGTAAATGGTCTTATAGCCTATGGGTCAGTGGTCTTATAGCCTATGGGTCAGTGATCTTATAGCCTATGGGTTAGTGATCTTATAGCCTATGGGTCAGTGGTCTTATAGACCATGGGCCAGTGGTCTTATAGACTATGGGTCAGTGGTCTTATAGCATATGGATCAGTGGTCTTGTCAGTGGCTATAGGTCAGTGATCTTAAGGCCTATGAGTCAGTGGTCTTATAGCCTATGGGTCAGTGATCTTAAGGCCTATGGATCAGTGGTCTTAAGGCCTATGGGTGGGTCAGCTATGGGTCAGTGATCTTATAGCCTATGGGTCAGTGATCTTATAGCCTATGGGTCAGGGGTCTTATAGACCATGGGCCAGTGGTCTTATAGACTATGGGTCAGTGGTCTTATAGCCTATGGGTTAGTGATCTTAAGGTCTATGGGTCAGTGGTCTTATAGCCTATGGGTCAGTGATCGTAAGGCCTATGGGTCAGTGGTCTTATAGCCTATGGGTCAGTGATCTTATAGAATATGGATCAATGATCTTAAGGCCTATGGGTCAGTGGTCTTATAGCCTATGGGTCAGTGATCTTAAGGCCTATGGGTCAGTGTTCTTATAGACTATGGGTCAATGATCTTAAGGCCTATGGGTCAGTGGTCTTATAGGCTATGGGTCAATGATCTTAAGGCCTATGGGTCAGTGGTCTTAAGGCCTATGGGTCAGTGGTCATATAGCCTATGGGTCAGTGGTCTTATAGACTATGGGTCAGTGATCTTATAAGCCTATGGGTCAGTGAGCTTATAGCCTATCAGTGGTCAGTGATCTTAAGGCCTATGGATCAGTGGTCTTATAGCCTATGGGTCAGTGATCTTATAATCTATGGGTCAGTGGTCTTACAGCCTATGGGTCAGTGGTCTTATAACCTATGGGTCAGTGGTCTTACAGCCTATGGGTCAGTGATCTTATAGCCTATGGGTCAGTGATCTTAAGGCCTATGGATCAGTGGTCTTATAGCCTATGGGTCAGTGATCTTATAGTCTATGGCCTTTACATCCTATGGCAGTGTGGCCTTACATCCTATGGGTCAGTGGTCTTATAGCCTATGGGTCAGTGGTCTTATAACCTATGGGTCAGTGGCTTTACAGCCTATGAGTCAGTGGCCTTACAGCCTATGAGTCAGTGGCTCTACAGCCTATGAGTCAGTGGCCTTACAGCCTATGAGTCAGTGGCTTTACAGCCTATGAGTCAGTGGCTTTAAGACAGCCTATGAGTCAGTGGCTTTACAGCCTATGAGTCAGTGGCTTTACAGCCTATGAGTCAGTGGCTTTACAGCCTATGAGTCAGTGGCTTTACAGCCTATGAGTTAGTGGCTTTACAACCTATGAGTCAATGGCCTTACAGCCTATGAGTCAATGGCTCTACAGTCTATAAAAGACAGGGAAAATGTTCAATCTGTCAGGCATAAACCCATGACCATTTGGTTGAGAGGCCGACACCTTGCCTCTGGACCATCAAATCCCTATATCCAAGGAAACAAAAAGTTGGAAATGTTGAAGTTGCTACCTGGGTATATTTCTTGTCTATTTGCTGTTTCTCTTTGTTGGCGTCAGACAGTTTACACTCCACTTGTTCTCTCTTTTTGATTTCATCCTCTAGTCTGGCACTTGTTTCATCTAACTGTAATGAAAAGATTTTTAAAAAAAAAATAAATAAATAAAATAAAGGAAAAATATTCTTTTTAAAAATACAATAACAATAGCAACAATGTATCTATCTATCTATCTATATATATCTATCTATCTATATATATATATATATATATATATATATATATATATATATATATATATATATATATTTCTGACTTGGTAGTTCTTTGTTTGCCAAAGACTCTGTTGCAAGGCCACTAAGAGTAACCATATTCTGCATGTAGGTTCTAAATCATCCGAAAATCGTTTTTATTTGAAGAATTCTTCTACGAAGAAGTGACATATAAATTATTGAAAACTTCATTGTGTCCCCGTCTTTGGGTAGAATTTTCATTCTCCTAGGTCGCCATTTTGAATAAGTTAAAATCAAAAGGTTGGAATAGTACATGTACCATTCACGCCTACCTGCGTAACCTCAGGACATGTATTCAACCCGATCTAATAATCGTACTTGGAATGCCTGGGGGTGTAATATGCTTGTGTCATAATAATAATAATAATGACAAAAATAAAAATAAAACATTAAAAAAGCCAATGCAAACAATGCACTTTGTGGGTGCAAGTCGTTATCCACGTTAATAAAAAAAACGGGGAGGGTCGATTCTTTTCGTTATTGGACTTCTCTCTGACCATACTTTTAACATAATGAATACAAATCTATTTGGAGCAAGATGTTATAGATGTTTTCTATAAACAGATTTGTGTCCATCATGATAAAAGTATGATCACAGAGAAGTCAAATGACCAAAACAAAATCATCCTTCCCCCAAAGTTTTTATTTACACAGATGGCGATTTTCATCGACGATTCACACCATGCATTGACACACTGCAAATCACAGAATTTGAAAACGTCACATTTCTTCCGCTACTGGCATCACACCCGCTTCAACGTGATTGGTCACCTACCTTTGCCTCCGAGTCTTTCACCGCCTGGGCAATTTGTTCTAGGAAGTAAAGTCGCTGCGACTCCAACTGGGACGTGAGAAGGTAGGTGTACTGTGGAAGGAAACACAAGGCAATCATTTAAACAAAATCTGAAGATGTGTATGAAAGGGAGAAAGTGACATCTTTTGTTTCATTGAAAAAGACTTCGTCCACCACACCAGGCAATCTCAGGGTGAATTCAAAGGAAACAGCTGGATGAAAGACACACGTGACAGCATGGGTGCCAAGTGGTCCAAGCTAAAAAAAAATCCTGCAACAGTCTGCTGACATAATTTCCCAAAATCCTGCAACAGTCTGACATAATTTCCTCAAAATCCTGCAACAGTCTGACATAATTTCCTCAAAATCCTGCAACAGTCTGACATAATTTCCCAAAATCCTGCAACAGTCTGACATAAATTTCCTCAAAATCCTGCAAGTCCTGTATTAACGCGTAAAACATTTATTACAATAAAAGGAACGCTTACCTTATATAGGAAAGTGCAGTTAAAATTAAAAGATGACAGATTGTCCCCAAGTTGAGTTTGGAAACTGATGTGGATAAGCGAAACTGTCACGTTCAAGTCAAAGTAGAATATACACATGATCATATATGATATCTCCTAAATACAAATGACAGTCTTATATTGAAAATAATAGATCTAGAGATATAGGCTAGGACAATGTGAGCTGCAATATCTCAAAAACAAAAACATCTAGATCTAGAGATCCAAGACTGATCAAAAGATCCGCGAATCAAAGGGAAGAAATGGTTAGACAATGTCTGCGCTCAAAGGCTGTCACAGGAAAATCTTGCATTCGAGAACAATCAGAGTTATAGAAATTCACAAGCAATCATCCAAGGCTAGATCTACAATCTAGAGATCTACAACTCCAAAGAATGAAATAGAAAATAATAACAATTTAAAATAATGTAGATCTAACTTTCAACAAGGTGTAATATCCATCACAATCACAGTTGAATTCACAAAGTGTCGGGACTTAAAAAAAAGTGCAGGCGCATGAAATAGCAAGACAAAGGGATAATCCGTGCATGGCTCAAAACACGAGGAGCAATGAATTTCAAATCCGCCACGGGCTGTTTTTGTCTTTGATCAATCGAATCAGCATCGAAAACACCCAAAGAAAGACTCGTAGTTTACCGAAATCAAGAACGGAGTGAAAACAACCTCTAAATTCTGTCTTCTCGGGTCACATCGACACCAAATTAACTAATTTCAACCTTTGACATCATGCCCGAAGGCGCCTGATGATGGCTGCTGGTGCATTTTTTTGTTGAAAAAGCAAATTTGCTGACAGGAGTTCCAAAGTCAATTAATACAAGACCTCTCACAGAATTTTCATTTGCCGGCAAGACCTCTCACAGAATTTTCATTTGCCGGCAAGACCTCTCACAGAATTGTCATTTGCAAGACCTCTCACAGAATTTTCATTTGCCGGCAAACCGGCACCCATGGGTGACAGAATGAAAAAAAAAAAGTAAACCCTACCAGCAGGTCATCTTTACAATGTGATGTGGTTAACCCTTAGACTCCCAACATCTTTTTTTGGCTCCTTTTGTAAAAGACATTTGGTAAATACATTAACATAGTAATACCTAAGCATTGGGTATCAAAGTTGAAGGAAAATGATAGGTAAATGAATCTGTGTGCGTATAAAAACCCTAGAAAATTACAAAAATGTAGTAAAAACTCATGTTTTTTCAGATGTTTTACTCACAAAAAGTGGTACAACAGATCAGGTAGATTCATAATCCAGAATTCGCTCTATCAAACTCTAGATCTAGATGTGACCATGAGTAATATCGCTATCAGTCTGATTTTGAAACAAAGCTAGGGCGTGAGAAGCTGTGAGCGTCTAGGCTTACCCAGACCTCACTAAGACCAGCTCTTTCCATGCACATTTCCATGGATTTTCAGTAAAAAAAACACCAGAAAATTTATCACAATTTTTTGCTAGTTGACAGAATCAGACCTCCAAACTTTGTACCATTCAAGAATGATGATTCTAGTAGAGGGAAATAAGGTATGCAAAAGCAAAAGAAATAATCAACAAAACTCAAAACTTAGTAAACAACGCACTCTGAGTTGATCCACACTATTAGGGAAGTCTGACCAACTCAGTGTGCGTTGTTCTGCATTCAAAGGGTTAAAATGGAGGGCATCTGCATTCAAAGGGTTAAAGCGGAAGATTATAGTAAAGGCAAAAATGGCAACGGAAATAGGGCCAAAAACAGAGATCATCTTACAGAAAGGCAATGAGAAAAACTGCCCTCCCGATTTGTTAATAAGATTATTCTCTCTGCACTCTGAAATCCATCTTTCATTGAAATTACTGACATGCTGAAAAGGTCTTTTCTCTGGTACTCCTTCACGCTTTAGTCAAGTCAGGAAAGCAGAGTGAAGTACCTTTCCCAAGAGTACAATGTTTTGAACCGGTGTCATCATCATAATAAACTCATAACACTACTGATTGCACCACGAGGACTCAATAATACAGACTTCTAGATAATTCCATTCCATCACTGCACATCAATGCCACTATACCTCCAGGGTAATTGAATCCAACTTTTCCTCACGTAACTCGTTGCCGCCTTCGTCAACCTCAATCAACTTTCCGTCTGACTTGTTCTGAGCAAGACGGTGAACAGTTGTCGAGCGTAGTCCCAAACGCGGTTAGTGCCCAGCTGCATGGCGTAGGTGTGGTTGGTGTCTTGGAAATGTCTGCAAACAAAAATTGGACATGTCTAGAGCCATATCAACACCCACAAAAACAGTCATATCAACACCCACAAAAAGAGTCATATCAACACCCACAAAAAGAGCCATATCAACACCCACAAAAAGAGCCATAACAACACCCAAAAAAGAGCCATAACAACATATCAACACCCACAAAAAGAGTCATATCAACACCCACAAAAACAGTCATATCAACACCCACAAAAGAGCCATATCAACACCCACAAAAAGAGCCATATCAACACCCACGAAAAGAGCCATAACAACACCCAAAAAAGAGCCATAACAACACCCAAAAAAGAGCCATAACAACACCCAAAAAAGAGCCATAACACCAACCAAAAGAGCCATAACACCCAAAAAGCCATAACACCCACAAAAAGAGCCATAACAACACCCACAAAGAGCCATAACAATAGATAAACACATTGATATAAAGTTATATAGAGAAAAAGAAAAAGAGAAAGATAGATTGATAGGTAGATGGATAGATGAATGGATGAACGGAGAGACAGATGGATGGATATATACAGGATTTTGTTAAAATAGATCAATAAACATTTATGTAAATAGCAAAATCTATGATGTGGTGTCGGTGGCTGAGCGGTTAGACTGCCTGACTGAGGATCATGATGTACCCAGGAGCAAATGGGAATAAAAACCTGCGCCAGACTAGCGTCCTGAAGAGGAGGTGATTTTTCTCACCAGCATAAACTCCGGCTCTATAGGCTGTAACAGCCTTGAATAACTTTTTAAACTCTACGACGGACATACAGCCTATCAATTGATGAAGAGTTAAACCGAATACAATAGCACATTTGAACAAACTGAAAAATACAAACAAAAACATTTTCTAGCAGCTTAAGAAATGGCACTTTACTTTCCAACACTGCAACACTTACTTGTACGCATGTAATCCAACGTAACGACCGCATCCAACAGTTCCACAAATAAGACAAATCCACAGGCTCTGTGATTAAATAATAATAATGATAATAATAATGATAATAATAATAATAATAATAATAATAATAATAATAATAATAATAATAATAATAATGATAAACACTTATAGGCTAAAAGAGGCTCTAAGCACTTTACAATATATTACACAGTATACATTATGTCTGCAGTACATAGATTCACATTGATAAGAATTATAGCTAAAAATCTCTGAGCATAGAATTGCACAAATGGAAAGGATTGCGATTAACAATTTGGCATAAGACTAATTAGTTGATTTTAAAATTACGTAGGCTACATGATACACCAATAAGCATTGGATACGTAAGGTTATATATATATTAACATTCAAATGGCATATAGTATGAGGACATTGAAGGGAGGGGGGGGGGGGGGGGAGAGTTAATAGACAATTTAATACCAGGCACATTATCCATGAAGCTAGTTAACAAAATTGTTCAGTGAAATAATGTGTTGCAAGCTTTTTCTTGAAAGTGATAACAATGTTATCAAGAGTAAAATGTGCCATAATGTGGTAGTTTGCCATTACATTACAACATGTGGTAATTTGCCATTACATAAGCTTGTGACATAATGTGGTAATTTGTCATTGCCTAACGGTATGCCATAATGTGGTAATTTGCCATTACATAAGCTTGCAACATAATGTGGTAATTTGTCATTGCCTAACAGTATGCCATAATGTAGTAGTTTGACATTGCATAAGCGTAAACCATTATGTGATAATTTTCTATTGCCTAAGCGTATGCCATAATGTGATAGTTTGCCATTGCCCGTACACCATAATGTGGTAATTTGTCATTGCCTAAACATATACCATAATGTGGTAGTTTGCCATTGCCTAAACGTATACCATAATGTGGTAGTTTGCCATTGCCTAACGTATACCATAATGTGGTAGTTTGCCATTGCCCGTATACCATAATGGGATAGTATGCCATTGCCTAAACGTATACCATAACCGGTAGTGTGCCATTGCCTGCGTATACTTTAATGTGGTAGTTTGCCATTCCTAAACGTATACCATAATGTGGTAATGTGCCATTGCCTAAGCGTATACTTTAATGTGGTAGTGTGCCACTGCCTAAGCGTATACCATAACACGGTAGTGTGCCATTGCCCTAAGCGTATACCATAATGTGGTAATGTGCCATTGTTTTCCATGCCACCTTTACTTTCACCGAGTCTGGACAGCCATTTCACTGCTACGACGACAGGAGGGCAATGAAAAATCTGGCTGGACTTGAGTCAAACTCAGATGAATTAAGAAATGAAATGAATATTGAAGTCTCGTAGGAATAAAGATGAGACAAATACAGAGAAATCAACAGAGGAACAAACAGAATCGAACCCCCGGATGTCCATGTCGGCACCTGTCGCCTCACCATGAAACAAGAGTGCACACTAGAAACCAAAGGCTTTTTCTCTTTTCTCTCTTCTATTTGTCTTGTCTTTGTTCTTACAGGACTTCAATATTTATTTCATGTCTATATATTCATCACTGTTTTAAAGAAAGAGACACATTTCCAACATTTTATTTTATCAAACCACCACAACAGTGATTTCCAATGTCTGAAAATATAATAAAGGTAACAGTAGGTTTCTGTACCAAGAGTGAAAGGAAAGAAACAAGACTGACCAGCGGCGCCCACCAACCACCCACTCTAAAACATTAAAGACTTTATAGAATCGTATTGTTGTCAACGTCCAGATCCTTTGAAGACAGTAACTGACCTCATGTGATCCGCACTCCATACACCTCTGGTCGGCCACCTCCTCCGGAGTTTGACAGTAGCGGCATACGGGGCACCTGGTATGGATGATCAAAGACAGACAAATCTAATGAGAGCTTTGTTTGTTTGTTTAACACATTATGATTTACCCCATCCGTTATGTCTGGTGATCTCAGGATAAATTTCAAAGGTGCAAGCAATATCTCTTTTGGTTGATTGGAATCTACACTGTTCATCAATTGCACAGGAAAGATTTGTATGGTTGCCCCACTGACATTGACTCCATCAACCATGTGCTTTGATCTCAGGCTGAATTCAGGAAAAGACAAGTGAAAGAGTGAAATGAGTAGAAAAAAGTAGGACCTACCAGCACCACCTATTAACCAGTTACAAAAGGCAAGAAGTTGGACCCAACAGCAACAACCACCAAATGTCCACAAATTAAAGCGGTTTTTGGGGGGTTTTCATTCAAATTTACCCCTATCAACTATATGCAGTGATTTCAGGGTGAATTAAAGAATTTGATTTGATTCGATTTTACCCACATCCACAACTAAGGTGATCTCAGGGAGTTTGGCAAGATTTAAATTTTTTGCCCTGACTGCCCTGTAAACAGCCACGGAACCTTTAATGTGAACAGAGAGTTGTAATCTGCACACAGGATCCCCTTTTTGTCGTCTGCCCTCCATGGGATAAGGTGTTGCCTCTCAAGTATAAGGTCGTGGGTTCAAGCCCTGAAGGCTGAAAATTTTACTCAATTTATTTCAAGTAAACCCCCTCTGGTCCAGGTAGTTGGGTTGATGGGAGGGTGGAATGTTACTCGAAAAAAAACCTTGATAAAATCGTCCAAACATCGGGGCATGAACCCACAACCTTTTAGTTGATATGCCGACACTTTGCCTCTGAACCACCGAGTTCCCACGAATCAAAAAAGAAACGGTGAAAGAATGAATGGAAAGAAGAAGGCCCTATCGGTAGCATCTGCTGACCATTCACCCACCAATCACGAGGAAACAGCAAGATGAGAGATTGTGGAGGGATTAAAGTAGGTTTCTACACATTGGACATGTGTGTGATGGGGAGATTGTGGAGGGGTTAAAAGTAAATTTCTACACATTGGTCATGCGTGTGATGGGGAGATTGTAGACACATTGGATTAAAAGTCCCCCACATTGGACGTGTGATAGGGAGATTGTAGAGGGGATTAAAGCCCTCCCTCATATTGAGCCAAGCACAAAATGATGTAACACTTACGTGGTGTCCCCCCATTGAGCCAAACATTGTGTGTGGAAGGAATGGTTGCACAGTACAGTGAGGATGCCATCCACAGATTCTTCCTGATGAGCGAAGAAAACAAAACTACAGTTAGTGACATTTAAGGGTCATTGGTATAAACAAAAGTACCTTCCAGGCTATTATGCTCCATAGAGCCAACCTGAGATCACTGCCATGGTGGACATTGTTCATTTCATAGAAACCAAAGTCATTCTGAAATCACTGCCATGGTGGACATTGTTCATTTCATAGAAACCATACAGCCAACCTGAGATCACTGCCATGGTGGACATTCTTCATTTCATAGAAACCATACAGCCAACCTGAGATCACTGCCATGGTGGACATTGTTCATTTCATAGAAACCATACAGCCAACCTGAGATCACTGCCATGGTGGACATTGTTCATTTCATAGAAACCATACAGCCAACCTGAGATCACTGGCGTGGGGGACATTGTTCATTTCATAGAAACCATACAGCCAATCTGAGATCACTGCCATGGTGGACATTGTTTATTTCATAGAAACCATACAGCCAACCTGAAATCATTGCCATGGTGGATAGGGTTTATTTCATAGAAACCATAATAAACAGTTTCATAGAAACACTTGTCATAAACTGTGTAACTCAATAGACATGTGACTTTTTCCCCTTCAAAAAAGAAACTCTAAAAGCTAGGGTCACCAACTACGGCCCACGGGTCAGATCCGGTCCGCAAGGTCAGTTTGTCCGGCCCGCTGCCATATACTCATATGGGAAATCTCATTAATTTTGTTTATTTTTTACTAATTGGTTTGAGAGATTCAGATATATATATATGTGCGCACTAGGTCTGATATGACTATCTTTTTACAACATCACTTTTAATTCGATGATTTTTTGGTAAATATATAATGTTTCTTGTCTTTATTTCTTGTGTATTGTGTGAACTGATAAATAGGTTTGTTGTCTTTGTTTTTTATGTATACAGTGTACTGTACTTAATAAAATAGTTATCGGCCCGCGGTCAGCATTCTCTCAGTGACCAGGTCCACTTTGATAAAAGTTTTGTGACCCCGTTTTATGTATACAGTGTAGTGTACTGAACAAAATAGTTATCCAAGAAAAGCATTCTCTCGTTGATCAGGCCCACTTTGAGTTTAACCCCTGCCCAAAGTTGATCAGGTTTAATTCTACACTGCAGGTTAAACAAAAAAAAACCAATAAAAAAACCCCTTAGAAACAGTTGCTTATATTTTAAACAAAAAAAAAGAAAAATTGTTTTAACACATGCTATAGAATTGTTACACACCAAAGGTAAACAGAAAACGTACCATTCTTTCCAGACAGACTGGGCAGTTTGGAAGCTCCGTCATTTCCAGCACTGGCACACTTCCACCCTTGAAAAGAAAATATTTACAAATTCAAAAAATAAATTTCACATCGTATATGAAACTAACATATCACAGACCATATTATACAATATTAATACTTCGATGAATATGAATAATAAAACGTGGGATCGGGATTTAAACCCCAGATTTCATCATCCTGAGACCAGCAACCTAGCCATTGGGCCACCAATGCTACTTACTACTAACAAGGCTAAAAGATAAAAAGGGTTTAGGATGACAACTGGAGTTATTGCCACCCATCTGCCTTACCTCAGATTCCCGAACGTGTTCTACTTTGGAAACATAGACCAGGTGACAGATGTCGGGTTCAATAGAGTTGAAAGGGCGGTTGTTGTAATACAAATAAAACTCATCAGCCATGGCCTACAACAAAAGGAAAGAAATTTAATAAAATATATAAACAAAGGGAAAGAAATTTAATAAAACTCTTTGAGTGCCAAATCGACAATCTATGACATTGATTTTACTATTTTCTTTACGGTATTCTTTGAATGCCAAAAATCTATCTACATTGATTTTACTATTTTCTTTACTTTGAGTGCCAAATCGACAATCTATCTATACCTTGACATTGATTTTACTATTTTCTTTACTCTTTAGTGCCAAATCGATGATTTATCTTCTTGACATTGATTTTACTATTTTCTTTACTCTTTGAGTGCCAAATCGAATTTATCTGTACCTTGACATTGATTTTACTATTTTCTTTACTCTTTGAGTGCCAAATCGACAATCTATCTGTACCTTGACATTGATTTTACTATTTTCTTTACGGTATTCTTTGAATGCCAAATCGACAATCTATCTGTATCTTGACATTGATTTTACTATTTTCTTTACTCTTGAGTGCCAAATCGATGATTTATCTGTACCTTGACATTGATTTTTACTATTTTCTTTACTCTTTGAGTGCCAAATCGACAATCTATCTGTACCTTGACATTGATTTTATTATTTTCTTTACTTTTCAGGTGCCAAATCGACGATCTATCTGTACTTTGACATTGATTTTACTATTTTCTTTACTCTTGAGTGCCAAATCGACGATCTATCTTCTTTGCTTAGTGTCTCTATGCCAAATCGATGTATTGGTTGTTGGGGGTTTCCTCATAACATTTCTAATTTTAGACTAAGTAACTGCTTAATCCGGGGACTCATTTTGAATAAAAATTCCGGAGTTTTCCATGCAAACATAAAAAAATTTCCAAGGGAGGAAGAGCAAAAAAAGCACATGACATGAAATCGGGTGAAAGCACAACAAAGGTAGAACTAAACGTAAAATCATAAACGAGTAACAATTCTAAACCATATTACGGTTGAATGGTAAAGAATGGCAGGTCTGACTATGTCTGACAAATTGAAAGTCCAGTTGTTAGGAGACAATTTGAGAATGAACGAATAAAGACAGAGAACAGCATCACTAAATGGTCATATCAGTTGTGCCCAGTGTGAAATCTATTTTACCCGAAAACCTGTAGAAAACTTTTTAAACTGGCCAGGGCTCGAACCCATGACCTTTTGGTCGAGGCTGACACCTTGCCTCTAGACCATACCATTACAGTGCGATGATCACTTTGTATTATTAAATTTGAAATTCATTTTTGGTAGTTGGCATGATCATATTAAAAAATGTGTCCACCCACACGACACAATTTCTATACTTTACTGATTACATCCACTGAATACATTGTAATTACTGGTGGCAATTCATACATAGCAAGTAATAAAATGAAAACGAAAATAGGAAATAGTCAAGCATTGAGTGAGTTGCCTACCTGTCCCCTGAATTTAAGGAGCAGCATGTACTGGTTTGGGAAACTGCCACGTAAAACTTGCATGTATGACACATAGTCCCTGTCCATAGAGAGGAAATGGTTTGGTAATATTATTATTATTAAGAGAGGATCAACAGTGAGGCAATGTTTTGCTTCATCAGAGTTTATCCCGTCCACCACATGTGGTGATCTCAGGGTGAATCAATTAAGAAATTCTTCGCTTCATTGAAATATACCCCCCCCATCCACCATATACAGTGATCTCAGGATGAATTATGAGGAAACAGTAAAGTGATAGAGTATTGAAAGACTGCAAAGAGAGAAATAGCACCTACCAGAAGCCCCTGTCAACTGCCCACATGAGTAAAGAAAAACAGCAGTAAGAAGAGGGACAGCTGAAAGAGTGAAAGGAAAGAGGTAGCACCTACCAGTAACCCCTGTCAACTGCCCACATGAGTAAAGAAAAACAGCAGTAAGAAGAGGGACATCTGAAAAGAGTGGAAGGAAAGAGGTAGCACCTACCAGTAACCCCTGTCAACTGCCCACATGAGTAAAGAAAAACAGCAGTAAGAAGAGGGACACCTGAAAGAGTGAAAGGAAAAAGGTAGCTGAACCCCTGTCAACTGCCCACATGAGTAAAGAAAAACAGCAGTTAGAAGAGGGACGTCTGAAAAGTTAAAGGAAAGAGGTAGCACCTACCCACAACTCATACCAAGCGTCCACTTTAGAGCAAAGAGCCATGTGGAATGTCATACAACAAACATGACATTTGAGGCCAGACAACAAATGTCTACAAGGAAACAAGATTTTGTTCCCAGTGCGCATTCCCACTTCACAGTCCAGAGGCCAGGTGTTGGCCTCTCAACCAAAAGGCTGTGGGTTCAAACCTTAAAATTCACAAATTTTCTGAATTTTTTTTAGTGAAACCAATCCCAACCTGGTTCAGGCAGGTGGATCGACACCTAGTCGCATCAGAGACGATAAAAAGGAGGTCCTGTGTTCGGACTGCTCAACATCCTGTGCACGTTAAAGATCCCTTGACTGTTTACAGGGCAGTCTGTACAAAACAAAAACAAATCCTACCTAAAACCCCCGGTGATCATCTTAGTTGTGGATAAAATCATATCAAATCAAATCAGAACTATGGCAAGGTTCTGGGTGCCAACGCACAAGCCCCCAGTTCGATCCCAATTGGTGTCCATGATTTCTTCCTTAGAGGGCTCTAGCATCACTCTCATGTCTCTATCACATTTATTCATTTCATGCAATAGTAACACAAATCAATCTCAGAAGATGTGATACAACAAACGAGATTCTGATTCTATTTTGTTCAAATGTTATATG
Source organism: Doris montereyensis (assembly GCA_037039925.1). Taxonomy (NCBI): domain Eukaryota; kingdom Metazoa; phylum Mollusca; class Gastropoda; order Nudibranchia; family Dorididae; genus Doris; species Doris montereyensis. Next base: position 97,163 of record JAXRKP010000164.1, read on the forward strand.
AGGCATTCCGACAAAACAGTAATGTTGTGGTGAGTTTTTAATCTCGACGACACTGGTTCAAAACCCATGGCTTGCTCGGGTGGTTTTTCACAACGTTGTACTTTTAGGAAAGACATCGCATTCTGCTTTCCTCACTTGACTAGGTGTGAATGAGTACCCAGCTATTGGTAGAGAAAAATCATGTCAGAATATTAGTATGAAACGCCCAACTAGCTGCTGTACTGTATACTCCCCAGGGGAATAGAGAAGGACTTTGAATCAAATGGCCTGCTGGAGGATAAATGACGTACAGTCGGTGAGCCTGCATTTGTAAAGGGAAACGGACTATAAATTCATCTTTATCTTTATGAGCAGCTGTGGTGTTAGGGAGGCCAGCTCTAGCCGAACCACTATCAGCCCTTGGACCAACAGCAATGTCTACATCTACAACTTTATTCTGACTCAATGTCATGACAATCATCCCCAGTCATCATCAACTCTAACAAAGCTGATTCTTCAGTATCGCTCATCGCTTACTCATTTGAGATTGATTCAATGGATAAAAGAGTCAAAATCGGCTCTAGGGGTTCTCTAGGTAGGTAGTCTGTCCAGTGGACAAGGTATCCGCTTGGCAAGAGACGAACTGCAATAAAATCAATTGTCATAGTCATAGATCACCATATTCGCACTTCATGCTGTTATGTTACATTTCCACTTGGGAGTTGAAATCAGTCCTCCCATAAACTGGTTGGTCATTGTGACACAGCTGAAAATCAGCAATTAAAGTGTTAATGCAGTCAGCACTTGTGTGCCGACAGGAAGTATAAGGCCATCTTCATCTTCCTAACTTAAACAGACTAAAGTCAGACAAAGCACTCACCCCATGGGAGCCATAAACTTGATGAGTTCGTGAATGGTGTGGGAAGCCGGCACACCAAGAATACACAGCATCTCACTGCGAATAACATCTTTGTCCATGGACGTCATTTGGCTGAAAACAGAGGGATATCTGGAGTTGACATGAGCCAGTCAACTGTGGCTTTTCTAAGCAACTTATGACAACTATGACGAGAAAAGGCTGATCTGGCAACGGCTAAACATCTACAGTTTGCAGAAGAGTCTGACCGTACTTTCTGTTCATCCATTGAGCTGCACTACATCTAGCAACAGCTAAACATCTACGGTTTACAGAAGAGAAGAGACTGACTGTACTTTCTGTTCAGCCATTGAACGACATTACATCTGACAACAGCTAAACATATACGGTTTACAGAAGAGAACAAACTGACGTACTTTCTGTTCAGCCATTTAACGACAATACATCTGGCAACAGCTAAACATCTACGGTTTACAAAAGAGAAGAGACTGATTGTGCTTTCTGTTCAGCCATTTAACGACAATACATCTGGCAACAGCTAAACATCTACGGTTTACAAAAGAGAAGAGACTGATTGTGCTTTCTGTTCAGCCATTGTGCGACATTACATCTGGCAACAGCTAAACATATACAGTTTACAGAAGAGAAAAAACTGACGTACTTTCTGTTCAGCCATTTGACATTACATCTGGCAACGCTAAACATCTACGGTTTACATCTGGCAACAGCTAATCTGGCAACAGCTAAACATCTACAGTTTACAAAGAGAAGAGACTGACTGTGCTTTCTGTTCAGCCATTGTGCGACATTACATCTGGCAACAGCTAAACATATACAGTTTACAGTAGAGAAAAAACTGACGTACTTTCTGTTCAGCCATTGAACTACATTACATCTGGCAACAGCTAAACATATACCGGTTTACAGAAGAGGAGAGACTAACTGTGCTTTCTGTTCAGCCATTGTGCGACACTACATCTGGCAACAGCTAAACATCTACAGTTTACAAAGAGAAGAGACTGACTGTGCTTTCTGTTCAGCCATTTTAACGACAATACATCTGGCAACAGCTAAACATCTGGTTTACAAAAGAGAAGAGACTGACTGTGCTTTCTGTTCAGCCATTGTGCGACATTACATCTGGCAACAGTTAAACATCTACGGTTTACAAAAGAGAAGAGACTGACTGTGCTTTCTATTCAGCCATTGTGCGACATTACATCTGGCAACAGCTAAACATCTACAGTTTACAAAAGAGAAGAGACTGACTGTGCTTTCTGTTCAGCCATTGTGCGACAATACATCTGGCAACAGCTAAACATATACAGTTTACAGAAGAGAAAAAAAATTTGAACAACATTACATCTGCTAAACATCTAGCAAAAGAGAAGGTATTGACGTACTTTCTGTTCAGCCATTGAAGCGACAATACATCTGGCAACAGCTAAACATATACCGTTTACAGAAGAGAAGAGACTGATTGTGCTTTCTGTTCAGCCATTGAGCGACAATACATCTGGCAACGGCTAAACATCTACAGTTTGCCGTAGAGACTGACCATACTTTCTATTCAGCCTTTGAGTCAGACTTATCTCGTCTTTTCATTTCTTGGGCGTTAGTCATTTAATTCCTCATTAAATGCATAACAATAAAACGGCAGGATGCATCGCATTGGCTTCAATTTACAAAAATAGATAAATCTAAACATGTCTACAATGCAAAAAAAGAACTTTGTTTGTTTTGGGGTTTTTCCATTAAAAATTACACCATCCTTTATGCTGGTCTCAGGTATTATTAATAGGAAACAGCAAGATGAAAGATAAGTGAATGTGAAAGGGTGAAATGAAAGAAGTCAAAACCTACCACACAAAAAGAGTTGAAAGAGGTACTTTTTTCAGAGGTACTTTTTTCAGACGTACTTTTTTTCAGAGGTACTTTTTTCAACTCTTCAGATAGAAGAAGTTCTATTTTAGCAAAACACACAATGAATAAATCATAAATCAGCTACACAACTTGGCAAGATATTATATTGACACAGGGCAGCCATCTTGTCTAAAAAATTTCAAACAAGCAAAACCCTTCAAAGTGATTGGTGCAAAATATTTCTAATGCTTATTGAAATAGACAAACGATTCCCTTTTTAAAAAATGTTATATGCTGGCTGATGACATCATGTCTTCACAGAGCGACAATGACACCATTGAGATGAGTATTAGGCGTGAACGATACAACTCCAACTTTTTAATTATAAAACCTGTTGAAAATGACAGCTTAGGTGAATGACAGTTCTACTCACAGTTTTCCCTAATCAAACGTCATTTCTGGTAGAAAAATTCCTCAAGAGAAAACAATCCAGGGATCATTTAGAAGCTACTTGCAAAATATGGTTATTTTTAGTGGGCTGGCAACAGAGCCTTCGGCACACAAAGAACGACCAACTCAGGATTATTTATAGATCGATGGTCTTACCATGATAAAAGATTTTTTTTTATCATAAGCAACAGTGAGTAAAAAAAAAAAAAGAAAAACAGAAAGAAAAAATAATAATATATTTTTGGATAATTTTATACCAACACTCGCAAGAACCCAAAGGTATTTGAACCTCAATATCGGTTTCTTGTTTGAATTGAGTTCACCTCATCCCCCAAATGTGACCAGTTCCGATCCAATAAAGGCAAAGCAAGGCCTGGTAGCTCAGTCGGTAAAGTATCTGACTACCGTGGAGTTTGACTCTCAGTCCGAGCAAATTATTCTGGCCCTCCTGTTGGCCCAGCATACATTTCATACACAATGTCAAATTACATCCATTACCACCCACACCTAAAAAAAAAACCAAACAAACAAACAACACAAAATAATAAACCACATCACTTTAAAATCGGAATTTGATTAACAGTTTGTGGTTACATTCCAAATCATACACTATCCACACTGACAGTAATATTTAAAAATTGAGTTAGTTAGTTACTCCAGAGGAGGAAGAGGAGCAGGAGAAGGAGAAAGACAACGATGACGAGGAAGGGGAGTGAGAAAGGAGGAGGGGAAGAAGAATAAGAAGGAGACGAAAGAGAAGAGGAAAAAGAAAAAGAAGAAGACCACTTGCCTTTCTTTGTAAATATGTAGAATCCCCTGAGTGAGCTCCACACTGGGGTTGCCACTGACAAACTTGATCGATGTCGGTATTTTCGTTGTGGGGCTGTGACTCTTGGGTCGCCTAGATGCAGATGACGTTGAGTTGCCAGATACAGAGGCATGAGACGTAGATGCTCTCTCGTCAGGCTCTGATCGAGTTTCCCGGTGCCTTGCCATTTCCTTGTCTAATTCTTTCTCTTCTTCACTCAAAGATTCTTTTCCTTCACTCTCCCCACGGGGGGCTGGCATTAGCCATAGAGCTTTCCTCAAACTCCATGATGGCCTGTTTCAAAGCTTCAAAGTGGATGAGAAAATCTGATTACAATACATTGGAAAATACCGTGTAAACTATTTATGACAATTTTTACAGACGTAAGCAAATTTTATGAAAAATAGAAAATAATTCCGTAATTTAAAGTGATCACTTTAAATTTCTTTATATCACACGTTATGTGAATGTTTTCTTTTTTTATCAGTTCCCATTCTACCTTTCGGTGTATGGGTTTAGTTACCAGAAATGATCTTTCTCCGGGCTACCCTGTCCTGACATTATCTGTTTCCTTCTGTGAAGCTTAAATTTCTTTGCTTTAGTGCCTCTTTTTTATATCTTCCTCCCACTTTCTCAGTTCTGCATTTTGATCTCTTTGCCTTGGGAAAAGATATTATAGATCTACACATTAGTTAGATCTAGATCTTTTTCTTCTCTCTAGATGTAGATATAATATTTTCATAGAAAAGTTTTGGTTTGCTTTGAGAAAAAAAAAAAACCCAGAGAGAGAGAGAGAGAGAGAGAGAGCAGAGAGAGAGAGAGAGAGCACGAGAGAGAGAGAGAGAGAGAGAGAGAGAGAGAGAGAGAGAGAGAGAGAGAGAGAGAGAGAGAGAGAGAGAGAGAGAGAGAGAGAGAATTTCCCCTTTGCTTGAAAAACATCCATACACCTGTAGGCAAGGTGTGAAATTGATTAGGTGCGCTTTAGCGCATCATGTTAACAACATAATTCCAGCCATGATTGAAAACAAAAACAAAATGGGCCTTTCTCACAATGATAAAGAATTCTTTAAAAGTTCCTGTATCCAGATGGTGATTCAGAACACCCCCATATTTTAATCACTTCTTCCTCGTATCATTGTCAACCTATCCTGTAAATTTCATTGATATCCGTCAATTAATTTTTTTAGTCAACTCGTTCACAGACAGATGGACCGAGGGATCAACATGACTAAAAACATAACATTAACATCCTCCGTTGATGGAGGTAACAACAGGTTAAACAAAAATACAAAGAAACGAAAACATGTGTGACACCTTTTTCTTCCACGAATTCTATGACGATGTCCTCAAAATGTCTCTGTCCCTGGCAGAATTTGTTGTAGTTGTCGTGTTTGCTGATGGTGATCAGCTCTTTGCTGTGCAAACTTGGATCCACAGCTTCTGAGTCCGAACCCGAGTGGTGGCGATGTTCTTTTTGCGAATGCTTCTTTCTGTCCTCAAAGTTGTCAGCACTAGAGTTGGTTGTGTCGGTTGTCTGGTCTCTTACTCGCGTCCGCTTGCTGACAACAGACGCATAACTTTCCAGACAGCTTTTTCTTTAACTTTCGATACTGAAATTTTGGAAAAAAAAGAGATAACAATGTGATAAATGATTCATTTACCAGTTGACGAATGGCTTTTTTCCTTTTTTTTACAAAAAAAGAACTATGGAGGGGTTTTCAATATTATAAAATATGACATTTTTACTCCAATGAGCATTATTCCTTTTTAACAACCTCATCCAGTTTATAAAAAAAACAGAGGATTAATTCATAAATAAGGACAATGAATTCAAGAACAAAAAATAACGTGAAGGTGGTAGAAAGCATGAAAAGTTTGTTTCAAAAAGCAGCAAAATTAGCCCCACGCCTTGTGATTACAAAAACTGTTTAAAGCACATGTACAAATTATATATGATGTGAGTATTCGCATCCTGTAAGGGGGATAACTCTTGAAAATATTAATTCTCATCCTGAAAATTTAAATTCTCATCCTGTTCATTGTTCATTTTTTCCCAAACCTGCTGACACTTTACTGACAGTGACACCGAGCCGACCATTCCTACCGCTTATCCCACAATGCCGGGGCTGGTGGGACAGCGAGGCTACTACTAGTACTACAGGATGAGAATAAACATATTCTCATCCGGTATGAAAAAGGAGTAGATAAACTGAATTATCCCCCTTACAGGATGCGAATAACGACAGCCAATTATATACAATTAAAAGAATCATAATTCAACTATATCAAACAGTCATGGTATGCCATTCATCTGTACTGTGTAGTATGCTGCCTTTTTTGAAGTTATATTTTTTTATCAAATTGATAGAAAGAAATTATATTTAAATACTTAATGCTGAAGAAACTACTTGTAATATCTACTATTCTATAGACATATAGATATCTTTACTAAGCTTGTCACAAAATCACTTAACAGGAATTCAAAAAATTCAACGTCAGTGCAAATTTTTAATGTGCATGAAAAGAAAATTTATCTCTTCGACATAGAAAAACTTCTTAAATGACACATGAAACGACTAAACTATTAAAACAAAAGCTTCATGAAGATTGAACAAAGATCTGACCGGAGTAGGGCTTCCAAAAAGTCAGCTCTGGGCTTTCATCGGCAATTTCAAGCCTTAGGGTGATCAGTGTGATCAACATTTGGTCTACAGTCTGAAAGAGAGCATCGTAGATCTTTAAAATTAACTTCAAAAGAGAAAATAAACAATATAAACAGGGTTGATCAGGATCTATTCAACATGCTTATGTCAAAAGAAAAGAAAATCGGACACAAAACAATGTCTAAAATTTGTTATTGTGTGTCTTCTTTTATAATGCTTACAATACATATTATAATCTGCGTGAATGAAACCTGTGAGTGTACAAAAATATTACAAATTCTAACTCAGGCACTGAGTAATTATTTCAATTTAATCCTCATCCAACTTGATCTAGATTATTCAATATCTAGATCTAGAATATATATATACAGATTTAGATACATTTCTAGATATCTACCTGATCTACTATTTTAGACAAATGACTGTAAAAATTATATGTGATCACACAAGTTCATACTATTCCTCTCCTCTGAACCCATTCGTGTTTGAATATCAGTCTGCTGAGCGCAAGGTTCAAGTTCCTGCTGAGTGACCTGCCCCGTTGTGTTTACATTTATTGGCCAAGATTATCATTTTTTTGATCGTCAGACAAAAATGATTACAGCACATTTATTTATTTAAGACAGGGGATTCAGATTTGGAAAAGTCATGTATAAATGATTGATTAAAATACTGACAAAGTTCAAGTGTTTACTCGTGAATGGTTAGAGGAAACTAAGAAGAGTTGGGTCAGACGTCTGTGTTCTTGGGTCATAACCAATCATTACCATTATCAGTCAGTGTCTCGAGACAATTGAAGCATAGGCATCAAGCGAGACGACCAGGTTGATATTCTTGACTTCACACCTTGTCACTGTGACTAGCTCTCAGACGCTTCTATGCAAACACATGCAAAACAAATGGATTACATTGCCTACTGTGAATAAAGGGCTCACCACTCCTTTTGATTGCAACCCTATAATCACTACTGTTGACTGCTGACTAGAGTGGCTTATGAAACTTTCATAAGTATTAAAGTATCAGCTTACATTGTTTTCTACATGCTTTGATGTCACTGGCACTGACAATCAGTGTCTGCGTTGAAAAACAAAATTGATTGAGTAAATGTCTTGCATTGCTGTCTACATGTTTTACACAGACTTCATGTCTGCTTGATTGAGGCACAATTTGCTTATCGTACTGTAGTAACATTGCCTTACATGGTCATCTATCTCCTGAAAGATGGATATAAAATTGTCACTGATACACACATTCCCATCAAACTCCAAAGGGAATGGGTTTTTTTCCAATTAGACAAATGCTATCCGCCCATATTATAACCTGCCCAGAATGATCATCTGTCCATAACGACCACTTTGGTCTATGATCATTGGTGGTCGTTATGGACAGGTTGGACTGTATTAAGTATTAGGCCCACTAGATCTAGTAGCGTACTTCACACACGTCTGTTGACCAATACAAAGAAACTGCTGTCCATGAACCCTAAAGTGGGTCAGAACGAGACTAAGCCATCCCATAACATCAAACATGATGTTTCTATTTTTGGATATATTTAACAGCTCTTGTAATGTTGAAGTTGATACAAAAGAGAAGTGTGTGTTGTTATGGGCGGACTGGGCATGATTAAACACTTGAGTGTTGATAGTGGCTCGGGCGGATTGGGCGGATTAAACAATGGGTTAAATTATTAAAAGAAAAAGATCAGTTGACAAGAAAGAAACCGAGAAGATTACATATATAGTCTGACTCAACTGACTGATGCCTTTTATCCGCACAGACTGCATGGGGAAAGTGCAGTTGCGGTAAACAATATATTTCACCACAAAGTTATGGCCACTGTCACAAACATTTTACAAGAGTACAATACATCTTGTTTTGCCTCTATAGCATCAATATAATACAATCTAGAATAGATCTCTTTAATGATTAATCTAGAGTAGACAGTCTAGGAAGGATCCATTCTAGATCTAATCTAGGTTTTATATTAGACCTACCCACAAATGTGTCTATTAATTAAACAAAGGGTCCCTCCTTTGCATTGCAGTGTATGTAAGTGTAAGAGTTATTATCATAAAATATAATCTAAACCTAAAGTGGTGTAACGTCAACATGGTTATAACATCAGTACAGCTAGTCAGTTCGGCGTTCTGTTTGATGTGTTTGTTAAAAGCTTTCTTTACTTCAATAAAAAAATTCTTTTTATTTTAATAAAAGCTCTCATTTCAATACAAAATATAATAGTTTCTTCAATACAATAACTAACAAGAATATGTTATGATTGTTGTCTTTTATGGCGGGTGGTTGTTGTGCTGTTAAAAGTAGCTAAGCTGATGTGAAAGTCACTGTGACACTGTGTTGATGTTATAAGACAAATTATTTGGGATATTCCTTGGCATCAACCAATCAAATTTTACAGAAATGAAAAGAACTTAACAGACATATCAAACAGAGCTGACCAGTCGTACTGACTGATGTTGTTTTATCACAATTATGTTATACCTGTGTTGACCAACCATACTGACTGACCTTATACCTGTGTGTGTAGACTTAGATCTACAACATTCAATTACTCTAGATCTAAATATCTAGTTCTTCTAGACCTAAAGCTAGATCTAAATCCAGTAATTGTAGATCAATATTGTTTAACTCTGTATCTAAAAATAGCTCTAGATTGAATTTAATAAACATAAAATTTAAACTTAAGGTAATCTTATTCAATTAGATCTACTAAAAACTCAAACTCAGCGATCTTGAGTGAAATCTGTTGGGTTGTCTTGGGTTTTTTTTTAAAATATTAGAGCTGGGCTAGATCTAGCTCTAGATTTTCTATATAAATCTATAGAATTTAGCTATAAGTACTGTATGAAAGACTGTAGGAACGATATCATTAGGAATTCCTTGAATTAGAATCTAGATCTAGATCTAGGCCTTAAATCTAGTAACTCAACTGTTGACAGAAAAAAGAAAGAAATTCTTAACACTCGCCTCCTGTAAACTATTGACAGCTTTGGTCAGACCAATGCTACGTTCGGGTTGTATTTTGGTCAACAATTATGTTGAAATCTACATAATTTCTAGTTCTAGATATCTAGAATCTATATCTAGCTCTAGATTGCCTCCTGATCTAGACATCAGTCTCAGTCTCAGGTATCTTATGCGCTAGGTGGTTGGTTGTCTGGCGTTTTGTCGTTCTCTCAGTCTCTCACAGCTGTGCAACTCAGTCAGAAACAGAATCATTCCGGTGTCAAGTCAAGATTTCAACCAGAATTTATCTACGCCAACAGCAACACCAATCACAATCACAAGTAGGCATGTCATCCGCCAAACATCGTATGGTTTAATTTTCTTTATGATATTACTATCTGAAAAGTGACCTAATATTCCATGTCTATGTGTTTTCCCCTTTATGCAAGAAACTCAGATCGCGTAAAAGTTTTTTTCCCCAGAAAACATAAAACAGATGCCCTTCCCAGACGGCCTTGCCTCCCATCCTCTCCCTTTCACTTACAACCTGGGACTACATATACATGTACTGAGAGTTCCTAGATTTACAACCCAACTGATTAGTACTGACCTAGATTTAGATGTTTGTAGTCAGCTGCGTTATAAGCTAAACCTACTTTTATTTAAAAAGACAGATCATCGCGATCACGGCCTATGACATAGAAGGTCTTCAAAGCTGATCCTGGTCACATTTA
>JAXRKP010000164.1:115000-122500 GCA_037039925.1 Doris montereyensis
ATACGATACCACATATCTTTTTTCATGCTATATCCTAATGCCATGAAACGATTCAATATATATATATATATATATCTGATTTTTCATGCTATATCCTAATGCCATAAAACGATTCCATATATCTTTTTTATCTATATTTTAAAACGATTGCTATATCCTAATGCCATGAAACGATTCCATATATCTTTTTTCATGCTACATCCTAAAGCCAGAAAACGATCCATGATATATATCTTTTTTTCATGCTACATTCTTAGGCCATAAAACGATTCCATATACCTTTTTTTCATGCTATATCCTAAGGCCATGAAACAATTTCAAATATCTTTTGTTCAATTCTCTGAGGTTGATCGTTCAGCTGTTTGTTTGGTGGTTTGATCTCCAGGGGTCCCCCTTACTCGCTTTTCTTCCAATTTGACATAAAAATATATCACCGTTTGCAAAACTCAAGAACAATAAAACATTCACTCCACAATTGACTTGTGTAAAAGTATAGTTTTAATTCCTCATTTAGGCATTGAAAAATGACAAGCGTTGCACATTAATAAAATTTTATGATTACTAGTTGCACTGTAATAAAAATGAAATTATTTGAAATAAATACAATGAAATACAAAACAATGCAACAACAAAAAAAAGGTTACATAATTATATGTTTATATTTTCTCATAGATTTTCATCCCCAAACTAGGTGCATCATATTTGTCAGATAATAATACCCTCATAAAACAACAGAATAAAATAAGAAAAATACCCCCAAATTAATTATTTAAATATGACAGAAAACAATAGCCAAATTAATAATTAACAATCAAACATATTAACACCCTCATTAATATTGCTAGGGACGGGGAGGGAGAGGGGAGAGAGGGGAGAGCGAGACAGACAGAAACAGAGACAGAACGAGAGATCTAAACTTGGATGGCTGAGTAAGGGGAGTGTATAAAACGATTCGCAGGTAACAAAAAACATACAAATAAAATGTTCTTTTTTTGTGTATTTTTCTCATCAGAAGTGGAAGGAGATCAAACTTAAAAACGCTTACCAAACAGAAGTAAGAACTTGAGAGGAACACAGGCACAAAGTTTGATAAATCTTCATCAGTTTGAAGGGAGGGATAGGAGGAGTCTTACCCTTCCTCATTATATAATGAGGTTTCAGCCACTCACAATAAACGCACAGTACACAGAACTACAGCCTCTGACAGTGAGAATGAAGAAATAATAAAATAACTACACAAAAAAAAAAAAGACAGCTGAGAAAATTACTCTCTAGATAAAGATACAAAGACACTCTCTTTGTCTGTCTGCCTCTCTGTGTCTGTCTGTCTGTCTGTGTATATATATATATATATATATAAATATATATATTTCCTGTCATTATCCCCAATCTAGATAAAACTACCCTGCTCTCTGCTGCTTAATGTTCATGTTTATTGCTTACTCTTTTTTCTCCTTTTCCAAAATACATGTACACATTTTGCATTCATCAGCTATCACTCAACCTCATCTTCCCTTTGCATTTCACATCTTCACTTGAAACAAATTATGCTAGTTATATACATGTAGATGTATTGAAATCAATTCACATTTTTTATGTCTTAACATTCACAATCACGTCCTAACATATCAATTCACAATTACATCTTCACATATGAATTCACAATTACATCTTTAACATATCATTTCACAATAATGTCTTAAGACATCAATCAAAAATTGAATTTTAACAGCAATTCACAATTACATCTTAACATATCAGTTCACAATTACATCTGAACATAACCATTCGCAATTACATCTGGAAATATAAACACACAATTACATCTTAGTCTTAACATATCAATTCACTACTACAACTTAATATAACCATTTGTAATTACATTTTAGTGTAGGAATTCACAATTACATCTTAATATACTTATTCATAATTATGTTGTTACCTATCGATTCTATGGCAAGCCATTATGGCCAAGACAATAATGATCAACAAATTTGATGTTCAGTAAAAACAACAAAAGTATCTTTTTCACAGCAAGGGTAAAACAATTTTTAACAGCAAGGCTAACACAATTGTTTACAGCCAGGGTAGAACAATCAACTGTTTACAGCAGTATTTCAGAGTGCATTTGCTTCATCCAGGATCTTTAAAAAAGTTGAAATGTAAAAACAACAATAAAAAAAACCCAACTCAAAACATGACATGAATTGACGTATCATTGGCATTGCTCTCCCAATGAGTAATAATAACACAAAAAATGTTCTGCTTTGTTCTCTTCCCCCCCCCCTCTATTTTGCAACTAATAAAATAATGATAGAGAAATACATGTACATGTATAACACATGTGTCGTTAAGTCAGTGAAATAAGTCATGTTTGCGTTCCTATGATGCCTACGGATGATTCACAATTCAGTTTTATCTAAACGCACCATCAGGTAAAAAAAATATAGTGATAAACAAAACGTTTGAAATGAACTTCATGCCACAAACGTACACGATATCGCACGTCAATAGTGGCCCTGCAAGTGTAAGATCCAGGTCACATCTGTGCCGTCTCATTTTGTAGTTATTTGTTTAGAAAACGATGACACAGACGAAACCGATGACAAAAAAATCTGACAGTACAAATTCCAATTTAATAAAAACAACCAGACAACAGTCGTCTAAGTAAAAAATGATGCCAAAAACAAAGAGCCCACAATGACATATATAATATATATCATAATATAAGAATGATGACACATTTTGTCTGTAAAATCAATTTCCATGGCACATGTCAAAATATCAGCACCAAAATACACAGATCAATCATGGGACCAATCAATTCAATCAAGCGATCAAATCAATTGCATCATGGGTTCAATCAATTCAATCAGGGACCAATCAATTCAATCAAGGCTTATCAATTCAATCATGGGATCAGTCAATTCCATAATGGGACCAATCTATTCAATCACAGGATCAGTCAAATCCATCATGAGACCAATCAATTCAATCATGGGACAAATTAATTCAATCATGGGATCAGTCAATTCAATCATGGGACCAATGAATTCAATCAGAGGAGCAATCAATTCAATCATGGGATCAATAAATTCAATCATGGGATCAATAAATTCAATCATGAGGCCAATCAAATCGATCAAGGGATCAATCAATTCAATCATAGGACCAAGCAACTTTTCCTTCTGACATCACACTCTGTGATGTCTGTATAAGTGTGCATATTCCTTGGTTGTTGTCTGATGAAGGGCTTTGAATGATTTGATTGAATGACCCACGTTCATAACTAAGGTGATCTCGGGATTCTTGGTAGGATTTTAAAATTTGCTTGGACTTCCTGTAAACAACTAAGGGATCTTTAACGTGCACAGAGTGTTGTGGTGATCTACACAAGGGACCTCCTTTATCGTCGGTCGTCGATGGGACTAGGTGTCAAGCCACCTACCTGGATCAGGGGAGTAAATTTTGTTTCAAAACACTCGAGAAAATTTGTCAGCCGTTGGCAGAGCTCGAACCCACTGCCTTTTGGTTGAGAGGCTGACACCTTGCCTCTGGACTACTGAGTTCCCCCCCCCTCTGACAAAGGGCTATATTCGAAATCTCATGTCATGTGAAAGCCAAAAAAAAACATACCTAATATGTGTGTCTTTTAGGTACTAGTTTAACATACTTGTGTTATCCTTACTGCTGAATGATAAAATAGAGAAAACAGCGAGATGAAAGACGGATGTAAAAAAATTAAAGGAGAGAAGCATCATCTACCAATAAGTAAACAGTAGACATCCTTCAAGGCCATTACAAGCCCATAGAGCCAGAGCTTATCCTGGTTTCTGTAGAGTGAAGCAGAACACGTACCTCTTGGATAGGACACTAGTCTGACGAGATTTTTTACTCCCAAGCCAATGCTAGCACCAATTTGCACCTGGGTCGACTGGGGAAAATGCGTGTAAAGTGTCTATTCCAAGGAACACAACGTCGGACTTAGCTCTGCTAGGTTTCTAACCCGGGACCTCATGGCCCCAAGTCCCACAGCCTAACCACTTGGCTACTAACACACACATAATCTAAAAACGTAGCACCCACCAACCAACAGTTAAAGAGATGATTATCATAATAAATATTATACATACATGTAATAATATATGATATATCATAAAACATTGGATAAATCAACAAATAGTCTAAAGACATAATACGAATGGATTGGAGACTTTAATAGTGACAACTTACTCAATGTTGTATAGCCTAGAATAAACGCGATTGGGAGATAACTCTCTCTGAAAGTTTACCAGAGGATGATGGGAAATAATTCTGACAGTTTACCAGAGGATAATGGGAAATAACATCTGACAAGTTACCAGAGAATGATGGGAAATAACATCTGACAGGTTACCAGAGGATGATGGGAAATAACATCTGACAGGTTACCAGAGGATGATGGGAAATAACTCTCTGACAGGTTACCAGAGGATGATGGGAAATAACTCTCCGACAGGTTACCAGAGGATGATGGGAAATAACTTTTGACAGGTTACCAGAGGATGATGGGAAATAACATCTGACATGTTACCAGAGGATGATGGGTAATAACTCTCTGACAGGTTACCCGAGGATGATGGGAAATAACATCTGACAGGCTAACAGAGGATGATGGGAAATATCTCTGACAGGTTACTAGAGGATGATGGGAAATAACTCTCTAACAGGCTACCAGAATATGATGGGAAATAACTCTCAGACAGGTTACCAGAGGATGATGGGAAAAACTCTCTGACAGGTTACCAGAAGATGATCGGAAATAACTCTTTGATAGTTTGTCAGAGGATGATTGGAAATAACTCTCTGACAGTTCACCAGAGGATAATGGGAAATAACTCTCTGACAGTTTACCAGATGCTGACAGTTTACAGGAAGACAATGAAAACAGGAGAAAAATGTTCCATTCCATGTTTGTGGATATTTTCCACATTGTACGCAGTGACATAATGTCACATCATTTGCAGTCTGATAACATCACATAGTTTGCAGTGACATATTGTCACATTATTCGCAATGAAATTGTGTCACATTTTTTGCAGTTACATAAGGTCCAACTTTGGCAAAGGTGGGACAAGCAGTAGCTTTGTTCATGGACAGATTACTTTCCTTCCAGATCTAGGCCTATGTTGTATCATTGAAGGCAGTGAAGAAGAATAGATTAGAAGGATTCAGCAATCATCTTCACTTGTACAATGTATCACATTAGAAAATGTATGCATGCAAACAACACACCATTCGCGCACACACATACATGTAGACATATATACATACATACATATATATATATATATATATATATGTATACATACATTATAAAACAGTATGTTTGTATGGTATTTGGATGATTTCTCCTCATTGTTTTTACTTGAGCGATGCTGGTAGTGCGAGAATGTGTGTGCTATATTAGCATATCATTCCTATACAGACATATATATATATATATATATATATTATATCTGTACATACAAAGACACAAGAATAGGAAGGAGTGGGTTTTTGCAGAATGTTTTTTAAATGTACTCACACACACACACAAACACAAACATATACACACATTCACGCTAACACATAAAAACACATCAACACCTAAACATAACACACACACACACTAATTCACACAAATGCACAAGTCTATAAAGGCATGGAGTAGAAAGAGAGAGAACGTTTTTTTCTTTGATTTCAGATCTCTCACAGGCTGGGGACATCTTTCAATCTTTCTAAATATAGTAATGATAGAAAATTGAAGAGAGATAATATATTATGGCACAGGGTAACATTGAAGTCATTGATGAATGTCTCAGCCAGTGAGGTGGGATGGGGGGAGGGGGAAGGGAGAGAAAGGCACAGAGTGTTCTGTTGATGTTTGTCTATTCCTCTGAAAAAATACTCAGATAAATATGAAAGTGAGAGAGAGAGAGAGAGAGAGAGAGAGAGAGAGAGAGAGAGAGAGAGAGAGAGAGAGAGAGAGAGAGAGAGAGAGAGAGAGAGAGAGAGAGAGAGAGAGAGAGAGAGAGAGAGAGAGAGAGAGAGAGAGAGAGAGAGAGAGAGAGAGAGACAGAGAGAGAGAGAGAGAGAAGAGAGAGAGAGAGAGAGAGAGAGAGAGAGAGAGAGAGAGAGAGAGAGAGAGAGAGAGAGAGAGAGAGAGAGAGAGAGAGAGAGAGAGAGAGAGAGAGAGAGAGAGAGAGAGAGAGAGAGAGAGAGAGAGAGAGAGAGAGAGAGAGAGAGAGAGAGAGAGAGAGAGAGAGAGAGAGAGAGAGAGAGAGAGAGAGAGAGAGAGAGAGAGAGAGAGAGAGAGAGAGAGAGAGAGAGAGAGAGAGAGAGAAGAGAGAGAGAGATGGAGAGATAAATTGATGGATGGATTAATAAATGGATGGATAGATAGAAAGACAAATAGATGCATAGATCTTTGTAGTTTTTTTAGAGTTTCACAATGTAAATCTTTTATAAAACCTTTCACTTCATGGAGCCAACTTATATTTTAACATTAAATTATCTCCTTGTTTTTAAAGTACACACACAATATATAAATAAAAGAGGCTTTACTTTATCTATGGAGCTAGCATTTGTTCAAGATCAAGATGAAGTTGCCTTTGAAATCTGTATCTCTGCACAAGTGCAGGCTCAATAACTTTACATCATGTGGCTCGGAAATTCCTGTAAATAATTGTCTGTCCTTTTCATAAAAAAGGCCGGTACTGACAAGGGAACAACTACAATAAACTCCTAGGAACCTAGCAAGATAAGGGATGGCTGTTTAACTTTTAGCACAGCTTGGGGTACTAACAGGAGAACAACTATAAATCTAAATCCCTAGGAGGCCAGCAAGATAAGGATGGCAATTGAATTTGTACGAATTTTTTTTAGAAACAATACAGGCCTATCTTTCAACACAGCTATTATACAATAAAAGCCAGAAATATTATCTAAAGATATGGCAAGTTGGTACTCATTTTGATCGTCACAATAAATCTATCCCTAAAACAATCTTATTTGAGGATCTATTATGAATATTGCCTTAGATCAGCCCAGAGTTATGGAACATATTCCGCGCACCTATTATCAAAAGGCACCATCCAAAATGAGTAAAAAGGTGCTGGTGCACTTGAAACAGTGTCAATAAGAAGCAGGTGAGAGCTCTCAAGGTTTTATGATGTTTCAAAATTATCCTACTGTTTTCTTAGGTTTATGGGAGAAAAGTGTATTCAAATACCAGAAAATAAGAGAAATATACGATTTTCTCAAAATGTCCTTTTTTGTTCATTATTTCCTATCTCCTTTTTTTATTTCTCAAGATGTCTTCATGAAATTTGGTATGGATTATGAGTGGGGAAAACAAAGAAATGATGAGATGCTTTTTTTATATGTATTATAGTTTTGGAAAAATTGAATTTTTTGTACAATATTTTTGTATATTTTTGGTTGTTCTCATATGCTATTTTCAAAAATTCATTAAATCAA
>JAXRKP010000164.1:127500-145000 GCA_037039925.1 Doris montereyensis
CTTTTTCCCGTTAGGGGTCCCAAAGCAGATCATCCTTTGCCACTAATCTTATAGTGAAGACTTTCCCAAATTATTTGAGATGCAAAAGCAAACTAGATTCCCCTACCTAAAAGAAGACCAGGTTTCTCAAGCTTTCTCATTTTCTACTATTCGTGAGTCTTATATCAGCAATCTAGATATAGATCTCGAAATAGGAATCTAATGAAGTGCTAGATCTATCTTGGTCTGATTTGCATAGATAGATAGATAGATAGATAGAGAGAGAGAGAGAAAGAAAGAGAGAGAGAGAGAGAGAGAGAGAGAGAGAGAGAGAGAGAGAGAGAGAGAGAGAGAGATCCGAGAGAGAGAGAGAGAGAGAGAGAGAGAGACCAGCAGAGAGAGAGATTGAGAGAGAGAGAGAGAGAGAACGTGTAAGCTGTAATGACATTTACCCTGTCTTTCATATACAGTGATCTCAGGTTGAATTTAGAGGAAACAGCAAGGTAAGAGATAGGTTAAAGAGTGAATGGAAAGAAGTAGCACCTACCACTAGGACCCGCCAACCGCCCACTGACTATATTGTGTATCCCCATAAACAACTACGGTGATCTCGGTGTTTGTGGTAGGTAAACAGCCAAGGGAGTTTTTAACGTGCACAGTGGTGTGATATGCACACAGGTCCTCCTTTTTTATCACTCTTCTCCGATAGGACTAAGTATTGAGCTACTACCCGGACGATGGGGATGGGTTGTAAACGAAAGACTCAAGAAAAATATTCCACCTGCCGAGATTTGACTTGAACCTACGACCTTCTGATTTACAGACTGACATCTTGCCTCTGGACCACCATGTCTAGCAATCAGAGAGCAGTGCATCATATCTATTTAAACCACTGTCATTGGGTATGTTTGGCTTCCTGTTTGGGAAATATTAATCTGAAAACATTTAATCGTAACAGTTTAATGGACTATCGGCCGATACGTATATAACTGTTTAAATAAGACACAATCACCTGGGAACTCAGTAGTCCAGTGGCAAAGTGTCGGCCTCTCAACTAAAAGGTAGTGGGTTCGAGCCCCGCCACCCGTTGAAAAATTTTCTCGATTTTTATTTATCAAAATCTACAAACACATTCACCTAGAATTATTTAGATAGATGAAAGTAAAAAGGTAGGTTAAAACAACAACAACAACAACAACAATGCAACAATATTAAAACATGTATACTATTGTTAAGTGTTCACCTTTGACCCTTGGGTCGATAAAAATTAGGGATCACGTGATCCCGTATGTTGCTGGCCTTGAAGACGACCACATCGGCCTGAGACATGTTGTTGACAAAGGCACAGTTGTTGTAAAGGCAGAATTTGAAGCTGTGGGAAGAAACATCAGTATGTTAGTGTTATAATATAGTGTCATTTCAAGAGATAGATAGATACATAGATAGATAGAGAGAGACAGAGAGATAGACAGATAGACAGAGACAGACATATAGACAAATACAGACAGACAGAGACAGAGAGCCACAGATAGACAGATAGCCAGATGAAAGGAAAGATAAGGGAAAGAGTGAGAAGAAAGAACTACAAGCAACACCCACCAATCGTCTACTTTATGCCAAGTGTCAAAATCGCAAATTTGACGTTCAAGCGTTTTATGATGAGAACTCTTATGTAAGTGGTGTGTCTCAAGTATGTGGCGTTGTCTTATATAAGTGGTGTGTCTCAAGTACGTAACGTTGTCTTATGTAAGTGGTGTGTCTCAAGTATGTGACGTTGTCTTATGTAAGTGGTGTGTCTCAAGTACGTAACGTTGTCTTATGTAAGTGGTGTGTCTCAAGTACGTGGCGTTGTCTTATGTAAGTGGTGTGTCTCAAGTATGTGACGTTGTCTTATGTAAGTGGTGTGTCTCAAGGTATTGACGTTGTCTTATGTAAGTGGTGTGTCTCAAGTATGTGACGTTGTCTTATGTAAGTGGTGTGTCTCAAGTATGTGGCGTTGTCTTATGTAAGTGGTGTGTCTCAAGTATGTGACGTTGTCTTATGTAGGTGGTGTGTCTCAAGTATGTGACATTGTCTTATGTAAGTGGTGTGTCTTATGTAAGGTGGTGTCTTGTCTCAAGTATGTGTTGTCGTTGTCTTATGTAGGTGGTGTGTCTCAGTATGTGGCGTTGTCTTATGTAGGTGGTGTGTCTGACGTGGCGTTGTCTTATGTAGGTAGTGTGTTCAAGTATGTGACGTTGTCTTATGTAGGTGGTGTGTCTCAAGTATGTGACGTTGTCTTATGTATGTATGTGACGTTGTCTTATGTAGGTGGTGTGTCTCAAGTATGTGACGTTGTCTTATGTAAGTGGTGTCATCTCAAGTATGTAACGTTGTCTTTATGTAAGTGGTGTGTCTAGTATGTGACGTTGTCTTATGTAGGTGGTGTGTCTCAAGTACGTAACGTTGTCTTATGTAAGTGGTGTGTCTCAAGTACGTAACGTTGTCTTATGTAAGTGGTGTGTCTCAACTTGTACGTAACGTTGTCTTATGTAAGTGGTGTGTCTCAATTTACTGTAACGTTGTCTTATGTAAGTGGTGTGTCTCAAGTACGTAACGTTGTCTTATGTAGGTGGTGTGTCTCAAGTATGTGGCGTTGTCTTATGTAGGTGGTGTGTCTCAAGTATGTGACGTTGTCTTATGTAGGTCTGGTCGTTGTCAAGTGGTGTGTGTATGTCGTTGTCTTATGTAGGTGGTGTGTCTCAAGTGGTAACGTTGTCTTATTAGTGGTGTGTCTCAAGGTAACGTTGTCTTATGGTGTGTGTCTCAAGTATGTGGCGTTGTCTTATGTAGGTGTGTGTCTCAAGTATGAGGCGTTGTCTTATGTAAGTGGTGTGTCAAGTACGTGGCTTGTCTTATGTAGGTGGTGTGTCTCAAGTACGTGGTGTTGTCTTATGTAGGTGGTGTGTCTCAAGTATGTGGCGTTGTCTTATGTATGGTGTCTCAAGTATGTGAGCGTTGTCTTATGTAGGTGGTGTGTCTCAAGTACGTGGTGTTGTCTTATGTAGGTGGTGTTGTCTTATGTAGGTGGTGTGTCTCATAGTCTCAATGTATGGCGTTGTCTTATGTAGGTGGTGTGTCTCAAGTATGTGAGATTTGTTGTCTTATGTAGGTGGTGTGTCTCAAGTATATGTTGTCTTATGTAGGTGGTGTGTCTCAAGTATGTGGCGTTGTCTTATGTAGGTGGTGTTGTCTTATGTAGGTGGTGTGTCTCAAGTATATGGTGTTGTCTTATGTAGGTGGTGTGTCTCAAGTATGTGGCGTTGTCTTATGTAGGTGGTGTGTCTCAAGTATGTGGCGTTGTCTTATATAGGTGGTGTTGTCTTATGTAGGTGGTGTGTCTCAAGTATGTGGCGTTGTCTTATGTAGGTGGTGTGTCTCAAGTATGTGGCGTTGTCTTATATAGGTGGTGTGTCTCAAGTATGTGGCGTTGTCTTATGTAGGTGGTGTGTCTCAAGTATGTGACGTTGTCTTATGTAGGTGGTGTGTCTCAAACATGAGCGTTGTCTCATGTAGGTGGTGTTGTCTTATGTAGGTGGTGTGTCTCAAGTATGTTGTCTTGGTGTTGTCTTATGTAGGTGGCGTTGTCTCAAGGTGATGTTGTCTTATGTAGGTTGTGTTGTCTTATGTAGGTTGTGTTGTCTTATGTAGGTGATGTTGTCTTATGAGGTTGTGTTGTCTCATGTAGGTGATGTTGTCTTATGTAGGTTGTGTTGTCTTATGTAGGTTGTGTTGTCTCATGTAGGTGATGTTGTCTTATGTAGGTTGTGTTGTCTCATGTAGGTGATGTTGTCTTATGTAGGTGGTGTTGTCTTATGTAGGTGGTGTTGTCTTATGTAGGTGATGTTGTCTTATGTAGGTGGTGTTGTCTTATGTAGGTGGTGTTGTCTTATGTAGGTGGTGTTGTCTTATGTAGGTGGTGTTGTCTTATGTAGGTGGTGTTGTCTTATGTAGGTGGTGTTGTCTTATGTAGGTTTTTTTTTGTTGTCTTATGTAGGTGGTGTTGTGTTAGGTAGGTGGTGTTGTGTTATGTAGGTGGTGTTGTCTCTTAGGTGGTGTTGTCTTATGTAGGTGATGTTGTCTTATGTAGGTGGTGTTGTGTTAGGTGATGTGTTGTCTTATGTAGGTGGTGTTGTCTTATGTAGGTTGTGTTGTCTTATGTAGGTGGTGTTGTCTTATGTAGGTGATGTTGTCTTATGTAGGTGGTGTTGTCTTATGTAGGTGGTGTTGTCTTATGTAGGTGGTGTTGTCTAGGTTTTGTTGTCTTATGTAGGTGGTGTTGTCTTATGTAGGTTGTGTTGTCTTATGTAGGTGGTGTTGTCTTATGTAGGTGGTGTTGTCTTATGTAGGTGATGTTGTCTTTATAGGTGGTGTTGTCTTATGTAGGTGGTGTTGTCTTATGTAGGTGATGTTGTCTTATGTAGGTGGTGTTGTGTTATGTAGGTGGTGTTGTGTTATGTAGGTGGTGTTGTCTTATGTAGGTGGTGTTGTCTTATGTAGGTGGTGTTGTGTTATGTAGGTGATGTTGTCTTATGTAGGTGGTGTTGTTTATGTAGGTGGGTTGGCAGGTTGTCTTATGTAGGTGATGTTGTCTTATGTAGGTGGCGTTGTCTTATGCAGGTAATGTGTCTTATGTAGGTGGCGTTGTCTTATGTAAGGTAATGTTGTCTTATGCAGGTAGGTCTTATGTAGGTGGCGTTGTCTTATGCAGGTAATGTGTCTTATGTAGGTGGCGTTGTCTTATGCAGGTAATGTGTCTTATGTAAGTGGCGTTGTCTTATGCAGGTAATGTGTTTTATGTAGGTGGCGTTGTCTTATGCAGGTAATGTGTCTTATGTAGGTGGCGTTGTCTTATGCAGGTAATGTGTCTTATGTAGGTGGCGTTGTCTTATGCAGGTAATGTGTCTTATGTAGGTGGCGTTGTCTTATGCAGGTAATGTGTCTTATGTAGGTGGCGTTGTCGTATGCAGGTAATGTGTCTTATGTAAGTGGCGTTGTGTTTTGTAGGTGATGTATCAAAGGTAGGCAGCGTTGTCTCATGTAGGTGGTGTGTCTCATGTCTCGTTATATCTCATTATCTTCGCATATCTTGTCTTATACCATCTCATTATATTCTATCTGATCTGATCTCATTATCTTATCTTATCTTATCTTATCTTAGCACGTCTTATCGTATTTTATCTCCTCTCATTTGACCACATCCTATCTCATCTCATCATATCATAATATTACTAGTATCTTATTTTACCTGATCGTATCCCTTTACTTACCGTTTGGAGTGTTCATCTCGCTCCCAGGGAAGGTAATAGGAAACATACTTGACATCCGTGGCCCCAGAACTTTTTATCGCCCTATTGATGTAAGAAAATGATGGAATGTAAAACAATGAATGGAAAGTAAGACACTTATGGAACGTAAGACAATGCTGGAAAGTAAGATAAGGATGGAATGTAAGACGATGATGAAATGTAATACAATGATAGTAAGAAGACAGTGATGGAATGTAAAAATGCTGGAAAGTAAGACAATGAAGAAAAGTAAGACAATAATGAAATGTAAGACATTGCTGGAACGTAAGACAATGATGGAAAGTAAGAAAATGATAGGATGTAAGACAAGGGTAGAATGTAAGAAAATGATGGGATGTAAGACAAGGGTGGAATGTAAGAAAATGATAGAATGTAAGACACTAATGGAATGTAAGGCGGTGATGGAATATAATACAATGATGGAATGTAAGAAAAAGATAGAATATAAGACTTATGACGGAAAATAAGACAATGATGGAAAATAAGGCTATGATAGTAAGAAGACAATCATGAAATGTAAAACAATGATGTAATGTCAGACAATGGTGGAGTGTAAGACAATGATAGAATGTAAGACAGTGAGGGAATGTAAGACAGTGAGGGAATGTAAGACAGTGAGGGAATGTAAGACAGTGAGGGAATGTAAGACAGTGAGGGAATGTAAGACAGTGAGGGAATGTAAGACATTGAGGGAATGACAGTGAGGGAATGTAAGACAGTGAGAGGAATGTAAGACAGTGAGGGAATGTAAAACAGTGAGGGAATGTAAGACAGTGAGGGAATGTAAGACATTGAGGGAATGTAAGACATTGAGGGAATGTAAGACACTGAGGGAATGTAACACAGTGAGGGAATGTAAGACAGAGAGGGAATGTTAGACAGTGAGTGAATGTAAGACAGTGACGGAATATAAGACAGTGAGGGAATGTAAGACAGTGAGGGAATGTAAGAACAATGACAGTGAGAATATAAGAAAATGAGTATAAGAAAATGGTAAAATGTAAGACAATGATGGAGTGTAAGACAGTGACGGTTTTGTTTGTTTATTTCTTTGAAATTAACCCCGCCCACCATTGCGGTGATCTCATAGTGAATTAAGAGGAAACAGCAAGATGAAAGGTAAGTGAAGAAATAAGGAAAGAAAAAAATAAGACCCACCAGGAGCGGTAGCCAACCGCTTGCAACAGTGAGGGAATGTAAGACAATGATAATAAGAGGACAATGATGGAATGTAAGACAATGATAATAAGAGGACAATGATGGAATGTAAGACAATGATAATAAGAGGACAATGATGGAATGGAATGTAAGACAATGATAAGAAGAAGACAATGATGGAATGTAACAAAATGATAATAAGAAGACAATGATAATAATAAGATAATGACAATGTGGAATGTAAGACAATAATAATAAAAGGACAATGATGGAATGTAAGACAATGATGAAATGTAAGACAATAATAATCAGAAGACAATGATAAAAAGTAAAACAATGGAATGTAAGACAATGATAATAAGAAGACAACGATGGAATGTAAGACAATGATAATAAGAAGACAACGAGGGAATGTAAGACAATGATAATAAGAAGACAATGATGGAAAGTAAGACAATGATAATGAGAAACAATGATGGAAAGTAGGACAATGATAATAAGAAGACAATGATGGAAAGCAAGACACTGATGGAATGTAAGACAATGATAATAAGAAGACAATGATGGAAAATAAGACAATGATAATTAGAAGACAATGAGGGAATGTAAGACAATGATAATAAAAAAGACAATCATGGAAAGTAAGACAATGATAATAAGAAGACAATTATGTAAAGTAAGACAATGATAAAAAAAAAGGCAATGATGGAAAATAAGACAATGATAATAAGAAGACAATGATGGAAAGTAAGACAATGATGGAATGTAAGACAATGATGGAAAGTAAGACAATGATAATAAGAAGACAATGATGGAATGTAAAACAATGATGGAAACTAAGACAATGTAAGTTGTCCCGAATGAGCTGAACTCTTACCGCTATGCCTAGAGTATTGGTGTTTTTGTTCACGATTTGTAGATTCCAAGATGTCCTAATGAGCTGAACCCTTACTGCTATGCCTAGAGTATTCGTGTTCACGATTCGTAGGTTCCAAGATGTCCCTAATGAGCTGAACTCCTTACTGCTATGCCTAGAGTATTCGTGTTCACGATTCGTAGGTTCCAAGATGTCCCTAATGAGCTGAACCCCTTACTGCTATGCCTAGAGTATTCGTGTTCACGATTTGTAAGTTTCAAGTTGTCCCTAATGAGCTGAACCCATTACTGCTATCCCTAATGTGTTCGTGATCACGATTTGTAGGTTTCAAGTTGTCCCTAATGAGCTGAACCCATTACTGCTATGCCTAAGGTTTTCGTGTTCACGATTTGTAGGTTTTAATGAGCTCATCCCCTTCGTGCTATGCCTGAAGTGTCTTACACTTGCGTGAAAAATAATTCTACAAAAAGTGTTCCAACATGTTGGGCACAAACCCACATCCTGTTGGTTTAGAGTCTGGCACCTTTCCCCATAACCCCTTTCTCTTGGTGCCCAAATTGAAGTTGTCATCCGAAGAAGTTTTTAGTGTCACCTGCATTAGGTCTGACTTTATTGCGTTGGATAGTACACGGCCATTCGCGCTGTAATTTTCACACACAAGCTCGATATATATTGAAATTTTACCCATAATTACACCAACCCATCCATACAACCATCCATTCATCCATCAATACACTCGTAACATTCTATCCATCAATACACCCATCCATCCATCAAAACACCAATTCATTCCATCAATACACTCATCTACTGATACACCAATCCATCCATCAATACACCCGTACCATTCCATCAATCAATACACCCATCCATCAATACAGTCATCCATGCATCAATACACCCATCAATACACCCATCCATCCACCAACACACAAATCAACCCCTCAATACCCCCATCCATCCATCAATACCTCCATCCACCCATCAATACACCCATCAATCCGTCAATACACCCATCTATCCACCAATACACCCCTCCATCCATCAATACACCCATCCATCCATCAATACACCCTCCATCCATCAATACACCCATCCATCCATAACTACACACATCCATCCAACAATACACCCATCCATCCATCAATACACACATCCATCCATCAATACACCCCTCCATCCATCAATACATCCCTCCATCCATCAATACACCCATCTATCCATCACTACACACATCCATCCAACAATACACCAATCCATCCATCAATACACACATCCATCCAACAATACACCCATCCATCCATCACTACACACATCCATCCATCAATACACCCATCCATCGATACACCCATCCATTCACCAATACACCTACCACTACATCCATCATTACACTTATTGATCCATCCTTACAACCATCCATCCATCAATACACACATCCATCCACCAATACACCCGTCGATCAATCAATACACCCGTCCATCCATCAATACACCCGTCCATCCACCAATACACACATCTGTTCATCAATACACCCATCCATTCACCAATACACCCACCCATCCACAAATACACCCATCAATTCACCAATACACCCATCTATTCATTAATACACCCATCCATCCACAAATATTCCTATCCATTCACCAATACACCCCTCCATTCATCAATACACCCATCCATCCATCAACACACCCATCCAATCATCAATACACACATCCATCCATCAATACACCCATCAATTCATCAATGCACCTATCAATGCATCAATACATTCATCCCCCCATCATTACATCGATCCATTCATCACCACACCCATCCATCCACCAATACACCCGTACCACTCCATCCATCATTACACCCATTCATTCATCATTACACCCATCGATCAATCAAAACACCCATTCATTCATCAATACATCCGTATCATTCCATCCATCAATACACCCATCCATCTACCAATACACCCACCCATCCACCATTACACCCGTACCATTCCATCCATCAATACACCCATCCATCCACCAATACACCCATCCACCAGAACACCCGTACCATTCCATCCATCAATACACCCATCCACCAATACACCCATACCATTCCATCCACCAATACACCCACCCATCCACCAATACACCCATCCACCAATACACCTGTACCATTCCATCCACTAATACACCCATCCATCCACCAAACACCCATCCATCCACCAATACACCTGTGCCATTCCATCCATCAATACACCCACCCATCCACCAATACACCAATACACCCATCCACCAATACACCCACCCATCCACCAATACACCCACCCATCAACCAATACATCCATCCATCAATACACACACCCACCAATACACCCATCCACCAATACACCCATCCACCAATACACCCATCCACCAATACATCCACCCATCCCCCAATACACCCATCCACCAATACACCCTCTCATCCACAAATAGACCCACCCATCAATACATCCATCCATCAATACACCCATCCCCAATACACCCATCCACCAATACACCCATTCACCAATACACCCATCCACCAATGCACCCACCCATCCACCAATACACCCATCCACCAATATACCCATCCACCAATACATCCACCCATCCATCAATACACCCATCCACCAATACACCCATCCATCCATCAATACACCCATCCACCAATACACCCATCCACCAATACACCCACCCATCCACCAATAGACCCATCCATCAATACACCCATCCACAAATACACCCATCCACCAATAGACCCATCCATCAATACACTCATCCATCAATACACCCATCCACCAATACACCCATCCATCAATACACCCATCCACCAATGGACCCATCCATCAATACACCTATCCATAAATACACCCCATCCACCAATAGCCCCATCCATCAATACACCCATCCATCAATACACCCATCCATCAATACACCCATCCACCAATAGACCCATCCATCAATACACCCATCCATCAATACACCCATCCACCAATACACCCATCCACCAATAGACCCATCCATCAATACACCCACCCACCCACCAATACACCCATCCACCAATACACCCATCCACCAATACACCCATCCATCAATACACCCACCCATCCACCAATAGACCTGTGCCATTCAATCCATCAATACACCCACCCATCCACCAATACACCCATCCACCAATACACCCGTACCATTCCATCCATCAATACACCCACCCATCTACCAATACACCCGTACCATTCCATCCACCAATACACCCACCCATACACCAATACACCGGTACCATTTCATCCATCAATACACCCACCCATCCACCAATACACGGTACCATTCCATCCACCAATACACCCATCCACCAATACCATTCCATCCAATACACCCATCCACCAATTCCATCCACCA
Organism: Doris montereyensis; assembly: GCA_037039925.1. NCBI lineage: Eukaryota > Metazoa > Mollusca > Gastropoda > Nudibranchia > Dorididae > Doris > Doris montereyensis. The sequence goes on from JAXRKP010000164.1 coordinate 138,267, forward strand.
ATACACCCACCATCCACCAATACACCCATCATCACCAATACACCCGTACCATTCAATCCATCAATACACCCACCCATCGACCAATACACCCGTACCATTCCATCCATCAATACACCCACCCATCCACCAATACACCCGTACCATTCCATCCACCAATACACCCACCCATCCACCAATACACATCCACCAATTCCATCCACCAATACACACCATTCCATCCAATACACCCACCCACCAATATACCCATTCCATCCACCAATACACCCACCCATCCACCAATATACCCACCCATCCACCAATACACCCACCCATCCACCAATATACCCACCCATCCACCAATATACCCACCCATCCACCAATACACCCACCCATCCACCAATACACCCACCCATCCACCAATATACCCACCCATCCACCAATACACCCACCCATCCACCAATATACCCACCCATCCACCAATACACCCACCCATCCACCAATATACCCACCCATCCACCAATACACCCATTCCATCCACCAATACACCCACCCATCCACCAATACACCCATCCACCATATACCCACCCATCCACCAATATACCCACCCATCCACCAATATACCCACCCATCCACCAATACACCCACCCATCCACCAATACACCCACCCATCCACCAATACACCCACCCATCCACCAATACACCCACCCATCCACCAATATACCCACCCATCCACCAATACACCCACCCATCCACCAATATACCCACCCATCCACCAATATACCCACCCATCCACCAATACACCCACCCATCCACCAATATACCCACCCATCCACCAATACACCCGTACCATTCCATCCACCAATACACCCACCCATCCACCAATACACCCGTACCAATCCATCCACCAATACACCCACCCATCCACCAATACACCCGTACCATTCCATCCACCAATACACCACCCATCCACCAATACACCCACCCATCCATCAATACACCCCACCCATCCACCAATATACCCACCCATCCACCAATATACCCACCCATCCACCAATACACCCACCCATCCACCAATACACCCACCCATCCACCAATACACCCACCCATCCACCTATACACCCACCCATCCACCAATATACCCACCCATCCACCAATACACCCACCCATCCACCAATATACCCACCCATCCACCAATATACCCACCATCCATCCAATACACCCACCCATCCACCAATATACCCACCCATCCACCAATACACCCGTATCCATTCCAATCCACCAATCACCCACCCATCCACCAATACACCCACCCATCCACCAATATACCCACCCATCCACCAATATACCCACCCATCCACCAATATACCCACCCATCCACCAATACACCCACCCATCCACCAATACACCCACCCATCCACCAATACACCCACCATCCACCAATACACCCACCCATCCACCAATACACCCACCCATCCACCAATACACATACCCATCCACCAATATACCCACCCATCCACCAATATACCCACCCATCCATCCAATACACCCACCCATCCACCAATACACCCGTACCATTCCATCCACCAATACACCCACCCATCCACCAATACACCCGTACCATACCATCCACCAATACACCCGTACCATTCCATCCACCAATACACCCATCCATCCACCTATACACCCGTACCATTCCATCCACCAATACACCCATCCATCCACCTATACACCCGTACCATTCCATCCACCAATACACTCACCCATCCACCTATACACCCGTACCATTCCATCCACCAATACACCCATCCATCCACCTATACACCCGTACCATTCCATCCACCAATACATCACCCATCCACCTATACACCCGTACCATTCCATCCATCCATCCACCAATACACCCGTACCATTCCATCCATTCACCCACCAATTACACCAGTACCCTTCCATCCATCAATATACTCATTCATCCACCATTACACCCGTACCATTCCATCCATCAATACATCCGTCCATCAATACATCCATCCATAGAGACATCCATCATCCATCAATACATCCATCCACCCATCAATACATCCATCCACCAATACATTCGTCCATCAATACATCAATCCACCCATCAATACATCCATCTATCAATACATCCATCCATCCATCAATACATCCACCCATCGATACATCAATCATCAATACATCAATCCATCAATACATCCATTCATCCATCAATACACCCATCCACCCATCCATAAACACATGCATCCGCTGATCAATACATCCATTCACCCATCAATACATAGACCCATACATCAATACATCCATCCATCAATACACTTATTCATCCATCCGTCCAACAATACATTAATTCATTCATCAATATATCCATCCTTCTATCAATCATCCATCCATCAATACATATATCACCCCACAACGCAACCACCTACCAATGCATCCTCCCATCCACACAACCCTCAATTCATCCATCTATCTATCCATCCATCTACCCACTCATCTATCTATCCATCGATCAATCCATCCCTCCCTCCATTGTCTATACACTAATCCATCCACCAATTCATAAATCCAACAGCCCATTCATCCGTTCATTAATCTATCCACCCATCATTTCATCTATTCACTCATCAATCCATACCATTAACCCATCCATTCATCTCTTCACTCATCAATCCATACCATCCATCTATCTATCCATGCATCTACCACCCTACCCCTTTATGTAATCCTTATCAATTCATCCAACCACATCTCTACTTATACATCGACCCGTCCGGAAAGATGCCCCCACCCCCACTTACCCAACTGCTCATTGACTGCTGACATTATTCATGAATGTCTGGTTGATCAAGTATTTACTCAAACCATCGATATATCCACCTCACCCATCTAATCATCACTCCATCCACCCACCCACCAATCCATCTACCCACCCACCTACCTACCTATCCATCAATCTATTAATCACCCATCCATCTATCCACTCATCCATTCACCATATGTGATGATTGCAGATACTCTACTGAGGTATGACATCAAAACTAAGGGTGTTTTTATGTCGACAAAGATTTCTAGAATGACAATGTCTGATACACAATAAAATACTTTCACACAGTCGGATCAAAACCAAAACAAATAACCCTGAAACTATATTAAAAAAAAAAAGAACTTACTTTAATCTATGTTCCTCTGCCCTGAATATAAAGGGTGAAGTTCTAAGCTTCTCCTCGTCATCTGCTTCCTCCAACTGTGCATTATCGCCCCAAATCCTGTGTCTCGCTCTGTCGTGCTCCTCTTCAGCTGACCTCTCGTCTCCATCGGATAATCCGTCCATCGAACCGCCTCCACGAATAGTTCCCACGTCAAACCCAAACTCCCCCTCTCCCTCCTCCTCCTCCTCGTCTCCAGCCCGACGTATTTCTCCGAATTGTGGCGACTCCAAATCCGAATCGTCTCCATCGTCCTCGTTTCGGTCCAGCTCTGCCTGGACTAGCCCCTCCAGCCCCCGGCCGCTGGGTCTGCCCGCCTTTTCGTTGTTCCAGGTGCCCTCATACTGCGTGCGTGAACGTGAGAACAGGACGGAGCGAGACCCGATGGGCCCAGACGACGAGCGCAGACGCAGGCCAGGGGGCGGCTGCCCTGTGCCGCTCCGTGTCAGGTTGGCTTTCTGCGCGGCGGGCCGCGTACTGAACGTGTCAAACTGAAACACTCCCTGCTCCAAGATGAAGAGAACGCAGAGAGCTAGCAGGATCAGAACGAGACTCTTGCGCTCCATCAAAGCGGGACAGGGCCACGGGACCTAGGGAGGGACGAGCAATTCAATTTAATTCAATTCAATAAACTGCATTGTCATCATTAAGGCAGATAAACTTTGTTCGTAACGATCTGTGAAAATACACATTATATACATTGGAATAAAGAATTAACTTTATTATAGAAATACTTAATAGTTATATAATTAAAAATTAGAATGCACTTGTCAACAAGAATAAGTATGACGAAAAAATGCGCACATGTCACAGTAAACCATGATAAATATTTCTAACAATTTATTTTGCAAAAAACTCTAAAATGGAATTGAACTTACAAATATAGATACTGTATAGAATATGATATTTTAAGAATGTTTCCAACTACCAATTTGTTAAGTAGTTTTTCTTTGTGTGTGTGTGTGTGTGTGTGTGTGTGTGTGTGCGTGCGTCTCTCTCTCTCTCTCTCTCTCTCTCTCTCTCTCTCTCTCTCTCTCTCTCTCTCTCTCTCTCTCTCTCTCTCTCTCTCTCTCTCTCTCTCTCTCTCTCTCTCTCTCTCTCTCTTCCCACTTTCCCACTCTTTGTCTCTCCCTCTACATATCTATCTAGTATTTTAGTTACCTTTTTCTAGGAAACATCGCTTTCCTTGACACGCCAGACCAAATAGTTATGTACAAAGTTAACGACTAAAACATAGTTCCAAAATATTGTGTTAGGAATTTGAAAGAAACCTTAAACTTAAATAATGTGGTAGAAATGACCATTTGGCATCTCTCTGTCTTACATTTTTGTCAGAAGTACCCTCCCTCCCTGACCTCGATCAGAATGAACTTTGTTTCTGGAATTGGTGTTGTTCGTATTTCAAAATAATGCACCCTTGAGGAGCACCCGTGTGTGTAACCAGGGTGTCTGGTGTTGGCTTGTTTACTTTAACGTGTTGAGTGCGCTGTTGCTTACACACGTGTGTTGCAATTGTTCTTTGAGGATTAGGAGGTTGAATCGTTTTGAATGCCGAAGAGAAATCAACGAATAGGACTCTACAATAACACTTTGGGGAGTCCAAATGTGAACAAATATTTATCTAAAAATAACAAAAAAAATAGCAGAGAGAGAGAGAGAGAGAGAGAGAGAGAGAGAGAGAGAGAGAGAGAGAGAGAGAGAGAGAGAGAGAGAGAGAGAGAGAGAGAGGGAGGGAGAGAGAGAGAGAGAGAGAGAGAGAGAGAGAGAGAGAGAGAGAGAGAGGAGAGGAGGGAGGGAGGAGAGAGAGAGAGAGAGAGAGAGAGCGAGAGAGAGAGAGAGAGAAAGAGAGAGAGAGAGAGAGAGAGAGGAGAGAGAGGAGAGAGAGAGAGAGAGAGAGAGAGAGAGAGAGAGAGAGAGAGAGAGAGAGAGAGAGAGAGAGAGAGAGAGAGAGAGAGAGAGAGAGAGAGAGAGAGAGAGAGAGAGAGAGAGAGAGAGAGAGAGAGAGAGAGAGAGAGAGAGAGAGAGAGAGAGAGAGAGAATAAGGGAATAAGGGATATGGGAAATGGGAAATATGGCCAATGGAAAATAAGGAAAATGCAAAATAAGGAAACTGGGAAGTAAGGAAAATGGAAAAGTGAAACAACTATATCCCCCACCCACACACACACACACACACACCACACACACACACACACACACACACACACACACACACACCCCCACACACACACACACACACACACACACACACGGCACGTTGAATTGTCAGGGTAGACGGGTTACGTTTCAAAGCACAAACAACGATTGTTTGTTTAATCTTTTTCTGCGCATTCGAATTCATGCCACCGTTGCATTCCCTCTATTGCAAGTGTAATGTTATCACAGAAAGCATTGTGCACTCACTTTGGCATATGACTTGAAAAACCCTTTATAACAATCATGAACGAAGCTCAAGCCCTAAGCAGTTAAGACAAAACCAAATGGAACAGCAATACATTCTCTTTGTTGTTTTTTTGTTTTTAAATTACTAGTCTCAACTAGGATTGGAAGCTGGGACCGACATGTCCTGGCACATCGCACTAAACACTACACCACAATCGATGACTGCTTGTAAATGAGCCCCCATGAAGGATTATACTATTGAAAGCAAATCTAGATAGAGACATTCTTTTAGTCGGTGACGTAACTAGAGATTAAAACGCAATCAGGTAGCATGGGCATTTTGCTGATGTCGCTGTGCAGCTGACGAGGTCGCTTTGCTCGTCGACGACATAGCTAGCACCTAAGCCTCTGCTGACGAGGTCGCTTTGCTCGTCGACGGATAGTTCCGAGCTCCAGACATAGCTAGCACTAGCACTAGCACCTGCGCCTCTGCTGACGAGGTCGCTTAGCTCGTTGACGAATAGTTCCAGGCATAGCACTAGCACTAGCACCAGCACTAGCACCTGAGCCTCTGCTGACGAGGTCGCTTTGCTCGTCGACGGATAGTTCCGAACTTCGGACGTAGTTAGCACTAGCACTAGCACTAGCACCTAGGGCTCTGCTGATGAGGTCGTTTTGCTCGTCGACGGATAGCTCCAGGCATAGCACTAGCATTAGCATTTTGCTCGCCGATGGATAGCTCCAGGTATAGCCAGCACTAGTACTTTGCTAGTCGACGGACAGCTCCAGGTATAGCTAGCATTAGCACTTTGATCGTCGACGGATAGCTCAAGGCATAGCTAGCATTCATACTTTGCTCGTCGACGGACAGCTCCAGGCATAGCTAGCATGAATACTTTGCTTGTCGACGGATAGCTCCAGGTATATAGCTTTGCTTGTAGCATAGCTAATACTTTGCTTGTCGACGGATAGCTCCAGGTATAGCTAGCATTAGCACTTTGATCGTCGACGGATAGCTCCAGGCGGATAGCTAGCATTAGCACTTTGATCGTCGACGGATAGCTCAAGGTATAGCTAGCATTAGCACTTTGATCGTCGACGGATAGCTCCAGGTATAGCTAGCATTAGCACTTTGATCGTCGACGGATA
>JAXRKP010000164.1:152500-157500 GCA_037039925.1 Doris montereyensis
GATTCGAACACGGGACCTCATGATCATCAGTCCGGCAGCTTAACTGCTCAAACCACCAACGTCACTACTGTAGCGTTGTTTTACCTCTTCTTTATTGTTCTCTGATCTCCTTGTCTTTTCTCACTAGTTCAATTTCTTTTTTTTGGTTGTGTCTTGCTTTTGTTTAGGCGTTTTATATCAGTTTGAGAATTCATTTCACTGGTTAGTGATCGCTATTTATATCAGCTTTGGGTATTTTGTTTTTTTCTGCTTTTATCAAGTTTTTAAAAGCGTTTTGGAACAGGTATTTAGTCAATTTAATGTTTATATTAATTTTCCCCAGGGCTTTGCCCTGTCTGTCTCCTTCGGGTGTGGTTTTTGAACCATGTATGTATTACCATGAAGCTTTCTTTTTTGCACCAGTCTATTAACATGTCTCCTCTTTCATTCTGTGTACACAAACCATTGCTATCGACGATGTTTCCAAACTCATTCACTACCTACTTTTGCGTTAAAGTCACCCTCATTATGATGCAAAGGAACCACGGTGGAGTGGTCAAAGGTGAAACACGACAATAAGTGACAACTCCACCAATAAAAGCAGAACAAAATATATGACGAGAGAAGTTTGACTATTAGGAGCAGGAGGCATGGTCGCTGTGGTAGCAGCATATTATACAGGTCTGAAAGTCTGTCTGTGTCAATGATAGAGATGTCACATACTTATGTTGTGGAAGAGATGTCGTTAGCCAGCAAAAATTTAAAGTCACACCTGACGTTTGTTATACCTGAAACGTCTCGTGTTTGTTCTGTCTTTATTGGTGGAGTTGACACTTATTGTCGTTTTTCATCTCATTATGATAGAGATTTTTAAGGTAATAGAATAGTTCTACATGCGTTCGTCGCATTCTACTCTAGGTACATAATGATATGTTTATATCACATTAAAGTCAGAGGGGTGTCCTTTAAGTTTCACTCGCAAGGTGTCAAGCTCTCCAACCAAAAGCTCGCGGTTCAAACTCCGACTGTTGAAAAAAATTTTCTCCTGTTTTTTAATCGCGTAAGACCTGGCTCTCTGGTCCCAGGTAGGTGGATCGACACCTAGTCCCATCGGAGATTGATGGTAAAAAGGAGGGACCCGTGTGCAGATCGCAACACTCTGTCCACGTTATAGATCCTTGGCAGTCCAGAAAATTTAAATTCATACTATAACCCCGCCCCGCCCCCGTCCCCCCCCTCGAGTAAACCTTAGTGGTTGACGTGGGTAAAATCAAACCAAATCAAAATCAAATCCCCATAATCCAAAATAGATTGGCTTATGTAGTTGTCAAACAATATTCCTATTCCTCTTTCGTGAGTTGCTCCTCCTGAGTAAATTATTTCATGTCCATCAATCTTAAATTTCCAGACACCTGTCCTTTTCACCTTGTTACTGCAACAAATAGTATTTGCATTCTAAATTCATTCATTTCTTGTATCATATTTCGAGATTTCCTAGGTGGTATGATATACAAACATTCCACGTGGCTATCAAAATGATTCTTTCTTTGTGACGTGGCGTTTTTTGTGCTGTATTGTACCATTGAATGACGTGACGTGTATCTGTTTTGAGAGTGGATGGCGTCACATCTACAGCACCTACCGTTACATGCACTATTCTTAACACATTTAGATTGAACATTATTTTTTACACTGTTTTTACCCGTTATTACTGAAAGGGGTGGAGGGGGTCGAGGTGAATAATGACAAGGGGCTGGTCGATCACCCAATTGAACCCGGAAATGTTTTTGTTTCCTTCGACCATTACGGCAGTTTTGGCTTCCATTGTTGACAAAAATAGGGCCGCTGGCAATAAAAAGCCCAGTGAACAGAATTAAGAGCATAATGTTAAAACTGAACTAAAATGGTTTGTTATAGAATAACCATGATACCATTTGTAAATTCTTTTAAAATTTACAATGTTAAAAACTTTTGAAATATGTTTTTAAAACAAGTCTTGAAAATACCAATAGGCGAAATCTCCATCAGACAAAGAGAGTCATACTCAGCTCGACCCCCCCCCAAACGTCTGCAGTACCGTGGAATATACCTCAATACGTTATGGAGTGTACATTTCGATTGATCGACGATGCCCATAAAAGGTGTGACTTTAAATTTTTGCTTGACCGACACCCCTTCCACAACATAGGTGGCATCTCTCTCTATCATTGACACGCTTAGGTACTCGCGCCGACTTTCAGATGTGTATAATATGCAGCTACCACAGCGATTATGTGTCCTGCTGCTCATAACAGTCAAACTTCTCCTCGGCATTCTTGGAAGAACAAATCCGAGCTGTTGAGAAGCTGGTGTCAATTCGATCGTGGGACTTCGCAGCAAACTGCGGTTGAAGCGCTTAAAAAATATCCTCACCAAAGCTCACTCATTAGGGCAAACTTCAATGGTATCTGTGTTTGGCCCAATCCATCTGCTTTGTGTGCTGTTATTCTGAGTAAGCATTCCTAGAAATGTTTGGAAGAGCACTTTGAAACTGATGGTACCGGCTGAAAAACTGCTTTTGTTGTATCAGCTCGAACAGACCGTCGAGTATCCGATTGGTGTTTTGTATCGATTGGTGGTTTTGTATCCGATTGGTGTTTTAGAACTGGGCTATCACGTCGCTCTTGAAATGGGTCAACGGAACACCCCCCAAAGATGTGTTATGCTGCAATTAGAATTATACAGAGCAGTAATAATTTTAAAAGAATGAAGCTGCTTCAACGCAATAATCCACAGCTGACTGACCAACTAGATTCAAAGAGTGGGAAGGCGCAAGTGAATATTGTACTCCCATAAATTATTCTTCGCCCTCATGCCACACACATTGCTGACATTAGCATAATATGTCTGACCACGCCAAGTTTCGAAGTTGATGTCCTGATCTAACACGTATCGAAGCAGAGTGTCAGCAAGACTCAACCCGGTATGATGACTGGAGACATTTGATACATTTCAGAAAACGTTTCACAGGTAGATGATCCATCAAACGAACAGCGAAAAATGATGGTTAGCTGGTCTGTATGTCCTGCTACAAAAATAGATCATTGCCCAATCAGCTCCAAGATGCCCCCTCCCCCAAAAAAAAAAGCCAGTTGTGAGACAAACTTACCAATGCCACTAAATCATAACTTTCCCTTTTGTCGGAATTAAGAAAACAACAACTACAACATCTTTAACGCTGGAAAGACAAACATGTCATAAGGCATGCTGCTTATATTAAAAATTATCACTTTTATTGTTTTTTTGTCCATAAGCACTTGATTTTTGTTTAGATATTACAAATAGTAAAGGGTAAAACAGAAGAAAACAAAATCCAGTTCTTGTTTGATAACAAAGCTGGGGGATTTGTTATCAGATTGGACAGTGGTCCGTTGATGGATTTACTGCTGACGCAGTTATGCGCCCCTTAGTGAACTGTTTAAGTCAACTGCTTTTCTTATACTAGGTGTCATGGTTTTTAGGTTGCATATACATCAACTTTGACCAGATTTAACTGTCTAAACGCTAAAGACGAACAATGAGGCAGGGGTATGCCGAAAATGATGAGTAAGGATAAAAACAAAATATCAAAGCCCTATAGAAACAAAGGCAATCACGTAGACAATGGGGAGATAAAAATGGATATCGAATATAGAAACAAAGGCAATCACGTAGACAATGGGGAGATAAAAATGAATATCGAATATAGAAACAAAGGCAATCACGAAGACATGGGGGATGTCTAAAGTGTTACAAAGGCAATCACGAAGACAATGGGGGGGAGGGGGGTGTCTAAAGTGTTACAAAGGCAATCACGAAGACATGGGTCTAAAGGTTACAAAGGCAATCACGCAGACATGGGGATGTCTAAAGTGTTACAAAGGCAATCACGCAGACATGGGGGGTTTAAAGTGTTACAAAGACAATCACAAAGACATGGGGGATGTCTAAAGTGTTACAAAGGCAATCACGCAGACATGGGGGATGTCTAAAGTGTTACAAAGGCAATCACGCAGACATGGGGTGTCTAAAGTGTTACAAAGGCAATCACGCAGACATGGGGGATGTCTAAAGTGTTACAAAGGCAATCACGCAGACATGGGGGATGTCTAAGAGTGTTACAAAGGCAATCACGCAGACATGGGGGATGTCTAAAGGGATAAACATGGATATTAAATATTGAAACTCCATATGAACAAAGACGAATAAACAATGTTTCGGCATCAATAATGATGATGATAATAATAATAATAATAATAATAATAATAATAATAATAATAATAATAATAATAATAATAATAATAATAATAATACTATAATAATAATAATAATAACAGCGAAGTTCAAAAAATGTAATCAGCGTTGTTCAATAGGTAAACAGCCTTGTTCAATAAATCAACGTTGTTCAATAAGTAATCAGTGGTGTACAATTAATCAACGGAGTTCAATAAATAATTAGGGTTTGCAATAAGTCAGCGGTACTCAATAAGTAATTAAGGGTGTACAATTAACAAGCGTTGCTCAATACGTAAACAGCGTTGTCCAATAGGTAATCAACGGTATTCAAAGAGTAATCATTATTGTTTAATGAGTAATCAGCATTGTTCAATAGGCAAACAGAGTTGTTCAATTGATAATCAGCGTTGTTCAATAGGTAATCAGCGTTGTTCAATTGGTAATCATAAATGTTGTTCAATAGGTAATCAGTGTTGTTCAATAAGAAATTAGTAGGTTAACAGCGTTGTTCAATAGGTGATCAGTGTTGTTTAATAAGTAATCAGCGTTGTTCAACAAGTAGCAGCGTTGCTCAAAGGTAATCAGCAAATGTTTCGCACCTTGAGTCAGCAGTCAACGTGATCATGAGATCGATGGCTAACGTATCGTCAACTTCAGCTTCCGATAGAAATGACAAACTAAAGCAACGAGGAAGCCACTTGCCATCGTCACTTGCTGAAGTCCTGCACTTCTTCCCCAAGTCAAACTTTTTGGATCTGTCTCTCACC
>JAXRKP010000164.1:162500-170000 GCA_037039925.1 Doris montereyensis
TAACGAACGCTGCGGCCATCCTACAACTGTCACACGGAGCTCTGAAATCAACGAAATGTCGTCACCCTCTCCAGTGGACAAAATATAGAGTGGAGGCATTAATTATATCCGGCAAAGCCGTCTTGGCAAAAGCAACCACACTCACACACCCCAGAACAGACATACCTATTGCCCTAACGAGCGATGCCTCTGACCGAACGGTTGGGGAAGTCCTTGAACAATTCGTCAAGAGTTGTCGCAACCCTGGCATCCTTCAGCAGACAGTTACGCTTGGCAGAACAAAACTATAGTACATTTAACCGATAACTCATAGGATTGTATTTAGCTGTTCGCCAATTTAGGTTCTTTCTGGAAGGAAGGCATTTCACTGCACATACAGACCATAAACCCTTAGTAGCTACAATGTCCAAAGTGTATGAAACTTTGAATGCACGACAACAACGTCACCTTGCCTTTATTTCAGAATTTACACCTGACATCAATCACATATGGAAAATCAAATGTGGTTGGAGACTGCCTATCAAGAGCCGCTGTAAACCATATTATCTTTGGCGTGGACTATTTGGCAATGGCAAAGACGCAAACCAATGATGCTGGAGGTGCACAATCTTTGCACGGCAAATATCAGTACAAAAACGCAAACCAATGATGCTGAGGTACACAATCTTTGCACGGCAAATATCAGTACAAAAACGCAAACCAATGATGCTGAGGTACAATCTTTGCACGGCAAATATCAGTGCAAAAACGCAAACCAATGATGTACACAATCTTTGCACGGCAAATATCAGTGCAAAAACGCAAACCAATGATGCTGAGGTACACAAACAGTGCAAAAACGCAAACCAATGAAATCTTTGCACGGCAAATATCTGCAAAACGTAAACCAATGATGCTGAGGTACACAATCCTTGCACGGCAAATATCAGTGCAAAAACGCAAACCAATGATGCTGAGGTACACAATCTTTGCACGGCAAATGAGGCACACAATCAGTGCAAAAACGCAAACCAATGATGCTGAGGTACACAATCTTTGCACGGCAAATATCAGTACAAAAACGCAAACCAATGATGCTGAGGTGATGCACAATCTTTGCACGGCAAATATCAGTACAAAAACGCAAACCAATGATGCTGAGGTACACAATCTTTGCACGGCAAATATCAGTACAAAAACGCAAACCAATGATGCTGAGGTACACAAACGCAAATATCAGTACAAAAACGCAAACCAATGATGCTGAGGTACACAATCAAATATTGCACGGCAAATATCAGTGTACAAAAACGCAAACCAATGATGCTGAGGTACACAATCGTTGCACGGCAAATATCAGTACACAATCGTTCCAAAACGCAAACCAATGATGCTGAGGTACACAATCCTTGCACGGCAAATATCAGTGCAAAAACGCAAACCAATGATGCTGAGGTACACAATCGTTGCACGGCAAATATCAGTCTCCAGATAGAACACGTACCAATCAAAGACTCGGGATGATAATTACTTTGTGACCAATAGTCCAATAGTCCCCCATGAGTTCCAATGTCAATTTGTAGACGAAATTCATAACCTTTCACATCTAGGAAGAAATTCATAACCTTTCACATCTAGGAAGAAATTCACAACCTTTGACATCCTGGACGAAATTCATAATCTTTGACATCCAGGACGAAATTCACAACCTTTGACATCCAGGACGACAATTGACATCCAACCTTTGACATCCAGGAGAAAATTCATAACCTTTGACATCCAGGAGGAGAAATTCATAATCTTTGACATCCAGGACGAAATTCATAGTATTTCTTCCAGACATCCTTCTTTTCTTTGATCTTAGTTTTGACATTCTCATTCCACCATGCTGTGCTTTTCTTTATCTCCTTTAATTTATTTCCTACCACAGACCTCTTCAGTACAACTGAGGAGTATTTCTTTATACATTTGCTACTTTTCTTCTATTGTGTTATCATTCAGATCTATATGCCTTTCACTTATAAATCATTTTATCTTAGATTGATATACTATCTCTTTTACTGTTGGTTTATTTAGTTCCTCTATGTTGAGTTTAGTAGCTTTCTTCTTTCCTTGTCTGTTTGTTTTCTTCAGTCAGTAGTCTCATTTTGGCAATCACCAGGTGATGATCACTAAATATTTCAGCTCCTCTGTTTACTTTTGCATCCATTGTACTGTAAAAAGGGAACTGCTAACTATTATGTAGTCTATGATTGACTTTTCACATCTGTCTCCATTTACTCTTGTATATTTGTGGATATCTTTATGAAGAAAAATGTGTTAGCTATTTCCATGTTATTCTTTAGGCAAAAATCTATTAGTCTCTCTCCATTTGGAGAAGTTGTTGTCTCTTCTTCTTTACCTTTTACTTCTCCTGATGTTTCTACATTGTTGCCTACTCTAGCGTTTAAATCTTCTAAAAGCATTAGTTCCTGTTCGGGTGTGAGATTCTCTGCAGCTGTTTGTAAATCATATTCGAAGATATATTTGTTTCTTTGGAGGCGTCTTTGTTTGGTCCATGTGCCATTAATAATTCAATTCTCTTCCTTTTGGTTTAATATTTATTTCTACTAGCCGTGGATTTATAATTCAACTTTCTAGTGGCTTTTCATGCCTTTTATGCGTAAGAAAGCCTTTCTCCTGACATATACTCCTGAGAAGAATATAATATGACTTAGTCCTACATTTTCTGCTCATTGTGATTTTGTCTTTGTTTCTGTAATGGCCAAAATGTCTACTTGAATTTTTCCATTTCTTCAGCTAATTGTATCTTTTCCATTTATTGCCATAGTATTCCATATTCCAAAAATCACAGTCCGTGTTCGTTTCATGTTTGTCTTCGAAAGTTCAAGGTATATCGAATTTATTTTCTGAATGAGTTGATTTTGGATAAACAGGTGATTGGCCCACTGTACCCTAGGTAGATGGCGGGGTTGCCACCTTGAGGTCTCCTACCGGGCCTTGTTACTTTCGTCACGGTTAATTCCCTTAGTCTTTGGTCAGCCAAGACCCGCCTACAAGGGAACCGGAAATTCGTGGAGGGCGGGTCGACTAATCTCCGTACATGTACTTACTTGTCCACTGCCCGGGGTTGATGCAACACATATAAGAGATAATATATTTCTTGATCTTCCCGGATTCAGATCAAAATCTAGAATATAGATATTGATCATAATAACCTCTGGGCGTCTTTAGGATCTATAATATCTCAATAGAGATCTAGATGTCAGCAGGTTTTGAGATCGTCGATTTAATCTACATTAAGGCTGTGTATGTTAAATGTGCATCACCCCATCTTAATCTAAACATCCAGAGGAAGATCTGTATTCTATATCTAAATAAATACAGTTGTAGTCCAGCGTCTAGACTTAGATCTTGAAATCTATATCTCGATTTACACTGTTCCCTGGATTAGATCTGAATTATCAATCGACTGTCATCAGAACAGGGGTTTACTGAAAATTAAAATTAAATCAAATATACATTGCTTCAATTTCAAATATTGGAGCCTAAATCTGAAACCTAGATGTACATAAAAAAAAAAAGAAGAAGGAAAATATAATAAACAACAACAATAAAGCCCAATGGTATCATCTGTTTGACTGTTATGACTGTACATATCGTAAATTTGTATGTATATGTGTCCATGTTTTACATTTGTATGTTGATGTGTCCATGTTTTACATTAGCGTGTAATGTGTGTCCATGTTTTACATTAGCATATAATGTGTCCATGTTTTACACTAGCATATAATGTGTCCATGTTTTACACTAGCATATAATGTGTCCATGTTTTACATTTGTATGTATATATGTCCATGTTTTACATTTGTGTGTCAATGTGGTAATGTTTTACATTTGTATGTAATATGTATCTATGTTTTACATTTATATATATATATATATATATATATATATATATATATATATATATATATATATATATATATATATATATATATATATATATATATATATATATATATATATGTGTGTGTGTGTGTGTGTCCATGTTTACATTTGTATGTAATATGTGTCCATGTTTTACATCCGTGTCTCCATGTGCCCATGTTATATATACGTATGTAATATATGTCCCTGTTTTTATATTTGTATGTAAAATGTGTCCATGTTTTACATGTGTATGTAGTATGTGTCCATTTTTTCCATTTGTATGTATATGTGCCCATGTTTCACACTAGTATGTAATATGCATCCATGTTTTACATTTGTATGTAATATGTGTGAATGTTTTATATTTATATACGTAATATGTGTCCATGTTTTACTTTTCTATGTGATATGTGCCTATGTTTTACACTTGCACGTTGAGCGTTAGTGTTGTCATTGTCAAAAAAAAACAACCCAGTTCCGGGAGTGACTAACTATGGAATTTCACGCCATAATTCTCGTTTGATGTAAATTTAGATTAGAGTCGGCAGTTTCGTTTATAATTGTTAAAGAATTTAACTCTCTGTTTCATCATTGTAGGAACTTTGTGTTTCTACGGTAGTGGGGTCATACCCTGGTGGTTGAACCAGTCCCCCCCCCCCTCTGATTCAGGCCCACGATTGAATATAGACCTGGCGGAGACAGGCCACAACACTTTATGCAATTTAAAGATTCCATGGCTATTTTACAGGGCAGTTCGGGCAAGATTAAAATTTTTAAAAAAATCCTACCTCAAACTCTGAGATCACTTTAGTTGAGGATGTGGATAAAATATAAAAAAACAAATTGTATTCATAGCCACCTTCCCCCAATCCAAAATGCGAGGACTGGACTCGTAAAACCCACATCAACCGCTAGGGGGATGGGTGACCGTGGATAATGCGTTTATGAGTTGTAACCCCTCCCCCCCCTTAGCTCGTGAATGTAGATTGAGATCGTGGACAAGACTGGGGAAGACCACCAGATGTGGCCCTCTCTGGTCATGTGATAGCATGCTGACATTTACAGCCGCCATCCGATGAGGTACAGCTTGTTCCTGGTCACGTGATAACGATTTCCTATCAAGTCGACTTTTAAGGATGTCGTTCGGCCATATCAAAAACTTGAGTTATGATGGGGACGGAGGGGGTAGGGGTAGGGGACGGGGGGGGGAGTTGAGGGTGTGGGTCGGTCTAATGATGAGGTGTAGACTTTGAGAGACGGGGGAAGAGCAGTTTTTGGATTTTGGTCACCAGATGGAATGGGGAGCGATGCGTATTCGTTTGTAATCAGGAGGTGTCGATGGGTAGACGATCGAGTGTGAACTTAACTTCATTATTCTGGTTTAAGATACTTTAAAGGGGAGGGCGGGGGGGGGGGGGAGAGGGGGCTGAAGTGAACATTTTCCAGTATGTTCCTATCAATTTAACTTATGTATAGGTGTAAGGGGCAGGGTGAACTGAGTTGAAATATGTCGTTGTTTTTTTTCCTGCCGCTTCCGGTTGCATGGAAACGGCGGCCATCTTGGATTTTGCCCCCAAATTTCACCAACTTCAATATCGATAGGCTTTTTTAGTTCTCAGCAAATTTGTTTCAAACTTGGCACACACCTTATTTGATATAATATCTAAATGTGATCAGATTAGATGTTTGTTTCATTTGTAAGTTTTGATTTTATAATTTTTTGAAAATAATATAAACAACCAAAAATATACAAAAATATTGTACAAAAAATTCAATTTTTCCAAAACTATAATACATATTAAAAATATGCACGTGGTCATTTCTATGTATTCGCCCATACATTATCTATACCAAATGTCATGAAGATACGTTGAGAAATAAAAAAGAAGTTAGGAACTAATGAACAGAAAAGGACATTTTGAGAAAATCGTATTTTTCTCTTATTTTCTGTTATTTGAATGCATTTTTCTCCCATAAACCTAAGAAAAGAGTAGGATAATACTTTGAAACATCATAAAATCTTGAAAGGCTCTCAACTACTTCTTATTGACACTGTCTTAAGTGCACCAGCACCTTTTTACTCATTTTGAGATGGTGCCTTTTGATAACAGGTACAGGGAATAGCTTCGGTAACTTCCGGCCGATGTAAGGCAATATTCAGAATAGATCATCACATAAGGGTGTTATGGATAGCGATTATTCTGGCAATTATAATGATTACCAACTTGCCAAACTTTAGATAATATTTCTGGCTTTTTATTGTATACTAGCTGTGTTGAAAGATAGGCTTGTATTGTTTCTAAAAACTTCGTATAAATTCAAAGAATCGATACTAAGCTTCTTTTTATGATATCATTATGACGGGAATGAACTGCTCTATCCACTAGTATGATAGACTAGATTTGTCCCAATTTCGGCAAAAATGGCATTCCCAGAATGTGCACCCCTCACCCCCCCTTTAAGAACACAGAGGAGGAGACAATAGTTTGTCTCTCCTTGAACTCACTGGGGAACCGTATGCTGTGATCTCAGTGTGAATTAAGAGGAAACATGAGTGCAAAAAGGAAAAGAAAGAAGTAGGCCCCAGTAGCGACGCCAGGAGAGAAGAGGAAGGGGAAAAGAAAAGAAGATTAAAAGGAGGAGGAAAGGTGTACTATTTCATGGTGCCGGCAATTTTGCATTGCTGCACTCTTTCATGGTATTGGTACATTTTCATTTATGTACTCTTTCATGGTATTGGCACATTTACATTGGTGTACTCTTTTATGGTATTGGCACATTTACATCGATGCACTCTTTCATGGTATTGACACATTTACATTGGTGTACTCTTTCATGGTATTGACACATTTACATTGGTGTACTCTTTCATGGTATTTTCACATTTACATTGGTGTACTTTTCATGGTATTGACACATTTACATTGGTGTACTCTTTCATGGTATTTTCACATTTACATTGGTGTACTCTTTCATGGTATTTTCACTTTTACATTGGTGTACTCTTTCATGGTATTTTCACATTTACATTGGTGTACTTTCATGGTATTTTCACATTTACATTGGTGTATTTTTTTACATTGGTGTACTCTTTCATGGTATTTTTACATTGGTGTACATTGGTGTACTCTTTCATGGTATTTTCACATTTACATTGGTGTACTCTTTCATGGTATTGACACATTTACATTGGTGTACTCTTTCATGGTATTGACACATTTACATTGGTGTACTCTTTCATGGTATTGACACATTTACATTGGTGTACTCTTCATGGTGTTTTCACATTTACATTGGTGTACTCTTTCATGGTATTGACATTTACATTGGTGTACTCTTTACATTGGTATTGACACATTTACATTGATGCACTCTTTCATGGTATTGACACATTTACATTGGTGTACTCTTTCATGGTATTGACACATTTACATTGGTGTACTCTTTCATGGTATTTTCACATTTACATTGGTGTACTCTTTCATGGTATTGACACATTTACATTGGTGTACTCTTTCATGGTGTTTTCACATTTACATTGGTGTACTCTTTCATGGTATTGACACATTTACATTGGTGTACTCTTTC
>JAXRKP010000164.1:175000-190000 GCA_037039925.1 Doris montereyensis
TGTATGTGTGTGTGCGCATGTGTGTAATGCGACTATAATAAGAGTAGGGTGTGTCTATTTGCTGTGTGTGTGGTGTATTGTATTAGTAATAGCGGGTGACTTTTCTTTGATCATAAGGGTGGTAATCAAAAGATAATTTTGGAAACATGATTACCATGAGTTGTTCCCCTTAAAACGGTTTATGTCAACTCGCTAGTCTACGTGATTACTCATTCTCAGGCTGTTGACATTAGGCGAACTCCACTGGAGGTTAAAGACCCTTCCCGATAGAGACAAAGACCGTCTCATACAGAGAAAGACGGTCCCATAAAGAAACAAACACCGTCCGTTAGAGACAACGACGATCTCATAGAGAGAACACACTACAAATAGAGACAAAGACTATCCCATAGAGACAAATACTGTCCCATAGAGACAAATACTGTCCCATGGAGACAAATACTGTTCCATAGAGACAAATACTGTCCCATAGAGACAAATACTGTACCATGGAGACAAATACTGTTCCATAGAGACAAATACTGTCCCATAGAGACAAATACTGTCACATAGAGACAAATACTGTACCATAGAGACAAATACTGTCCCATGGAGACAAATACTGTCCCATAGAGACAAATACTGTACCATAGAGACAAATGCTGTCCCATACAGACAAATACTGTCCCATAGAGACAAATACTGTACCATAGAGACAAAAATATCCCATGCAGAAAATATGGAGACAAAACTGGCCCATAGAGAAAATACTGTCCCATAGAAAATACTGTACCACGGAGACAAATACTGTCCCATAGAGACACATACTGTCCCATGGAGACAAAGACTGTCCCATAGAGGCACATACTGTACCATAGAGACAAATACTGTCCCATAGAGACAAATACTGTCCCATAGAGACAAATACTGTCCCATAGAGACAAATACTGTCCCATAGAGACAAATACTGTCCCATAGAGACAAATGCACTATCCCATAGAGACAAACACTGTCCCATGGAGACAAAGACTGTCCCATAGAGACAAATACTGTCCCATGGAGACAAATACTGTCCCATAGAGACAAATACTGTCCCATAGAGACAAATACTGTCCCATAGAGACAAATACTGTCCCATAGAGACAAATACTGTCCCATAGAGACAAATACTGTCCCATAGAGACAAATACTGTCCCATGGAGACAAATACTGTCCGATAGAGACAAATACTGTCCAATGGAGACAAATACTGTCCCATGGAGACAAAGACTGTCCCATAGAGACAAATACTGTCCCATGGAGACAAATAGTGTCCCATAGAGACAAATACTGTCCCATGGAGACAAATACTGTCCCATAGAGACAAATACTGTCCCATGGAGACAAATACTGTCCCATAGAGACAAATACTGTCCCATAGAGACAAACACTGTCCCATAGAGACAAAGACTGTCCCATAGAGACAAATACTGTCCCATGGAGACAAATACTGTCCCATAGAGACAAATACTGTCCCATAGAGACAAATACTGTCCCATAGAGACAAATACTGTCCCATAGAGACAAATATTGTCCCATAGAGACAAATACTGTCCCATAGAGACAAATACTGTCTCATAGAGACAAATACTGTCCCATAGAGACAAATACTGTCCCATAGAGACAAATACTGTCCAATAGAGACAAATACTGTCCCATGGAGACAAATACTGTCCCATAGAGACAAATACTGTCCCATGGAGACAAATACTGTCCCATGGAGACAAATACTGTCCCATAGAGACAAATACTGTCCCATGGAGACAAATACTGTCCCATAGAGACAAATACTGTCCCATGGAGACAAATACTGTCCCATAGAGACAAATACTGTCCCATAGAGAGACAAATACTGTCCCATAGAGACAAAATACTGTCCCATAGAGACAAATACTGTCCCATAGAGACAAATACTGTCCCATAGAGACAAATACTGTCCCATAGAGACAAATACTGTCCCATAGAGACAAATACTGTCCCAATGACAAAGAATGTCCCATAGACACAAATACTGTCCCATAGAGACAAATACTGTCCCATAGAGACAAATACTGTCCCATAGAGACAAAATACTGTCCCATAGAGACAAAGACTGTCCCGTAGAGACAAAGACCCTCTCTTAGAGAGAACGACGAGAGAAATAGTTGGCTTAGAATGGTATAATTGTCCTAAATGTACATACTTAGGTGATTATGGACAAAGTCGTTATCAAAGTCATTGTCCTCAATCGTCCTGTCACAAAAATAAACTGATTAATTGTAGACCAATTCGGTCTACGTTTGTCAGAAATTGCACTTGCATTCTGTCCTAACGTCAGATTCTCCTCTCTGAGGACTTGTTGTTCTGTTTCAAAATGAGTTTAGAGGCATTGATGACAATCACATAATGATGAGACGACAATAGGTATTTCTTTTGGGTATGTAAGTAAGTAAGTAAGGGTCATGAAAGATTTATTTCGTTTCAGAAACTGATCCAATCCCGGTCGAAATAATAATTTTACATTTTGGGCTGCAGTATGTGCAATCCGTCAAATCTGCTGATTTTAAAATGGGACACGTCAAAGTTTGGTGTACGCCCTGTCGCCAGATCGGAGAGAATGCAGCCCACAGCTGGTGCCAGTTTGAATCCGTGACCTGGTGGATAAGACGCGGGGAGGGGGAGGGGGAAGGGGGGAGGGGGAGGGGGAAGGAGAGGGGGAGGAGGAGGGGGAAGGGAGGCAGAAAATGTGGATATTTCAATCTGTAGACCGTTGGTTGGCATATATAGATTTGACACTATTAGGCTAGAACAGGGTAGACGATTGGGACGAGAGAGAGAGAGAGAGAGAGAGAGAGAGAGAGAGAGAGAGAGAGAGAGAGAGAGAGAGAGAGAGAGAGAGAGAGAGAGAGAGAGAGAGAGAGAGAGAGAGAGAGAGAGAGAGAGAGAGAGAGAGAGAGAGAGAGAGAGAGAGAGAGAGAGAGAGAGAGAGAGAGAGAGAGAGAGAGAGACAGACAGACAGACAGACAGACAGACAGACAGACAGACAGACAGACAGACAGACAGACACACACACACACACACACACATACACACAGACACACAGGCACACATACACACAGACACGCAGAAACAGACAGACAGACAAAGACAGTCAGAGACACAGAAACAGAAAGAGAGAGATGCAGGCAGACACACACACACAGACATAGGCAACACAGATACGCATACAAGGAAACACACATGTATACTTACACAGACACACATTGAATCAACAAGCAAATCCACACTCAAACACACACACTGAGGCTAGAGACACACAAGGAGACATAGATAGATAAATGGAGACACATAAAAACACTCAAACACACAGGGACACACCTAATCACACACACACACAGGCACACAGACACACACAGACACATACACACACACACAGACACAGACACACTTTATCACACGCACACACAGACATACACACATATACACCTAACCATACGCACACACACAGCCACGTGACACACCTAATCGTACACACACATACAGGCAGACACACCTAAATACACATACACATACACACACATACACACACACACACTCACGCACGCACACATCCACAGAGATGCCAGACTCACCAGAGTTCTCACCGGAGACAAAGCGAAGCTTTCCAGCACGAACTTGTTGAGGAGTTTGGAATGTACTTATTTTGACGACAACATCGTAACCGTAAGAAAAATTCGATATATTCAGCAGTAGAAACTTTCTGTGGCAACTTTCTCCCAATGCTATCGAAATTCTCACCGACAATATTGCAAGAGGTGGGAAACATCAGTATGGAATAGCTCAGTAAATCTTGCGGTATGGATCATATACCTACTGAAATGTTTAAATCATGCATCTGCGAACTCTCTGCACCAATTACATCAATTGCCACTTTTCCAAAGCCGTTTAGAGAAGCCCACGTCATAGCAGTCCTAAGAACCCCCCGCTCCCAATCATTGGATCAGGAGCTGATTTAAAAACAACAGACCTATATCAATTTAAACTTAGCTCCAAAGTGACAGAAAAGATCGTAGCACAAAGACTGAGAAATCACTTTCTCATTAACAACATTTCCACAAAATATAAATCTGCTAACACAGAGGGTCATATCACCGAAACAACGCTGCTCAGAGTGCGTAATGACATCGTGTGCTCTCTTCAAGATAATGAGAATGTCGTGCTATGCCTATTTGACCAAAGAGCGGCTTTTAACACCATTGACCACTGATACTCTTCAAGAGCCTCGATTGCATTTCAGGCATTTCCGAATCTGCACTACTACGGTTTAAGGATAACATATCCGGCCGTACAATGATAATAAACATTAACGGGTTTCAATCTAAACCACATAGTAACAAATATGGAAGCCCGCAAGGCGTGTCACATGCCCCCATTCTTTTCATTTTATACATATCGACACTGGGAAAAATCATCCACAGCAATGAACTTGATTAGCATTTATATGCAGATGACACAAAGCTCTATTTTCCTATTAAAATTGACAAAAACCAACAATGAAGTATCCAGAACCATTGTTAAAGATTGCGTCGAAAACATTATAAAATGGATGACAGTGAAGAAACTAAAATTAAACAATGACAAACCGAGGTGATTTTCTTTAGCTGAGAGTTGGCGACGTTTCCATCAAATCCTGAATGTTGGTACGGAACTCTTAGGAGTTTACCTCGACCAATTTATGTCAATGAAAGACCATGTCACAAAACGGAGCCAGTCTGTCCATTTCCAACTTCGTAACATAGGACGGATTAGGAACCAGATTGATACAGATACAACCAAACTACTGGTTCATACAGCCGTGACTAGTCGTCTCGACTATTGCAACTCACTTTTATACGGTATCCCTAAATGCATTATCCAGCGATTAAAAAAGGCCCCAAATACAGCAGCAATGATGATAACTAAAAAAACCCCCAGGGAACATGTCACACCAGTCCTGAAATCCCTCCATTGGCCGCCAATCAATTTTAGAATTCAATTAAAAAATTGCCTGTCTGGTCTGATGTAAATGTATCAATGACATGGCTCCCAACCATCTTCAATGCGTGACCACCGTTTATAAACCTTTTTCGACCTCTTTGCTAGTCCCATCAAATACAAATTCAAGGAAAGATGTTCAAATCCTCGTTTTCTGCCCGTGTTTTCCAATTTTCGTTTTCCCACCTTTGAAACTTTTTCTTTGGAAACAAAAAAAATCATTCTAGTCTTTCGGCCTGCAAATTCAATTTGAAAACTAAACTTTTAGCATAGCCTACTAGTGAAATCTTTGTTAATAAAATTATGCTTCAGTTGTTATATAAATAGGAGATTTTACATAGTTACATGATGTTTCATGGTACAATTTATCAAATGTAAAGCTCCATCGAGCACTTTTATGTGCTTATCGACGCCATATAGATATTTTATTTTCTTTCTTCAGAATTTGCTTCTCTTTTCATTGAAATTTTCCCTCTCAACCATATGTGGTTATCTGAGGGTGAATGAGAGAAAACAGCAACGTGACAAATCAGTGAAAAAAAAATGAAAGGAAATAAGTTTGACATACCAGCAACGCCCACCAACCGGCCACACTCACCTGAGAAGCCAGCTCCTATGACGATGTTCTTCCACACAGGATGGCAGTCCAATATGAAATGGCGGTCTGGCGTGTTCTAGAGTTGACAACCGTAACATCAAAACGATAGGAGTCATTCGATAAAGAAAAAACCCCCAATGATGTAATATTTTTAGACGCCTTTGTGGGGTAGGGGGTAGGGGGTAGGGGAGGTTACAGGTTACATTGTATAGCAACAGTGACTGTTATGCACGCTGACATTAATGCTCAATAATTGAATTGGTCAGCTATTATGAAGAAGACTGTCTACTCTTCTCGATTAAACCAATGTAGATTTGTCACAAAACTTTCTTGGCCAGTTTTCTCGGTCTAATAATCATCAAAGAAATGGATATTACGTCTCGAATATAAACTTAAGACTCGCATCTCGATATCTTTCTATCGGTTTAAATAAATCTAGATCTAAACTCTAGCTAAAATTCTAGAGCTCGATCTAAAATCTAGATCTAGAATTGAGATGTACATCTAACAAAACGCTCTATTAATCATACTGATATTGGATGATGATGAGAGTCACTCAAGAGAAGAGGACTGGTGTTAGATGGAACTTCACCTCAATTCTAAGAGACCTTGACTTTGCTGACGACATTACCCTGTTGTTCTTCTGTTATTCACACTAGAGGACCTACGAGAGAAAACAGTGTGACAGGAAGAGAGTTATAGAAAAGCAGGGTTCAAACTGAATAAAAAGAATGTAAAGGGATGAAAGCAATAATTCAGCCTGTTTCACATATCTAGGAGCCAATGTAACCCAAGATGGGGGAAGGCCCTATTGACATTAAGAAGAGACTAATCCTAGCCAACGCCGCTGCATTCAGAAAAAAATATTTCCAAAGCAATTTTATTTAAAACGTTAGTCTCGCCAGCACTGCTGTATAGATGTAAAACTTGGAAGCTAACAAAAAAAAGGGGGGGACGGGGAGGCGAATCTTCAGGATAAGATGGCTACAACCCATCAGCAACAAATACTGGAGATTGCAAACACAGAAGAAATCAACAATGCGGTGAGGAGCAGAAGGTGTTCATGGAAATGCTACGTCTTAAGGAAAGACCATGGAAATGACTGTGATGCTGCCTTGGGATGGACACCGGACGGAAAGAGAGATGGAACACGCCCAAAAACAACATGGCGGAGGGAGAATGGTGGAGAAGGAAAGGAATGGAGAGGGGTGGCTTTCCTGGGAAAGAGCCAAAAGAGCAGCCTAGGATAGAGAAAATCGGGAGGCATCATGCTCAGCTTTTATGTGCCTACTGGCTAAGAAGATTTAAGGTTAGGGTTAACAAAATCAGACCAATATCTAAATCTAGCTCTGTCTTGCTCTCAAATTTTATGTATATTTTAGATTTATATCCATTTAGACCGATAGAAAGATATCAAGATGTAAGTGTTTATACTCGAGGAGTAATATCCGTTTCTTTGGTAATTATTAGGCCAAAGTAAAAGTAGAAAGAAAGCCCGATGACAAAATCAAATGTATTTTTGTTGAAGCAAGAAAAGTAGAATGTCCAAAGTAAAAGTAGAATGTCACGGTTGCTATGCAATCTACCGCCACAAAGTAAAAGTAGAATGTCATGGTTGTATGCAATCTACCGTCACAAAGTAAAGTAGAATGTCATGGTTGCTATGCAATCTACCGCCACAAAGTAAAAGTAGAAAGTAGAATGTCACAAAGTAAAAGTAGAATGTTGCTATGCAATCTACCGTCACAAAGTAAAAGTAGAATGTCATGGTTGCTATGCAATCTACCGTCAAAGTAAAAGTAGAATGTCACGGTTGCTATGCAATCTACCGTCACAAAGTAAAAGTAGAATGTCACGGTTGTCACAAAGTAAAAAGTAGAATGTATGCAATCTACATAAAGTAAAAGTAGAAGCCACAAAGTAAAAGTAAGGAAGTTCCTTCAAAGCCCTTAAGGCCTATACAGCCGGAGCTTATCCCGGTTTCTATAGCGTGAAGCTGAACAGGTTACAATGATCACCTCCTGGTTAGGTCGCTAGTCTGACGCAGGGTTTTACTCCCAAGCTAGTGCTTGTACCAATTTGCACCTGGGTAGAGTGGGGAAAATGCGTGTTAAATATCTTTCCCAAGGAACACAACGTCTGGCTTGGCTCAGCTAGGATTCGAACTCGGGACCTCATGATCCCCAGTCCGGCATCTTAACCGCTCGGCCACCGACGCCACACCCTCACAATGGCGTCTAAGATATTATTATGTATATTCTGTTGCATTGTTTATTTCATACAGAGATGAGGAATATATCTATTTTTACTTTCATTTTATCTATCATTATTTTTTATATCCATCTTTATCTTTTAAATTCATCTCTATCTTATTGCTATTCTTATCTTTAAATCCATCTTCATCTTTGGACTCATCCTTATATTTCTCGCTTTATCTTTTTTTTTTTAAAAAGCATATCAATCTTAAATCCATTTTTATCTTAAATCCATATTTATCTTAAATCCATATTTATCTTAAATTCATATCTATCTTAAATCCATATCTATCTTAAATCCATATCTAAATCCATATTAAATCCATCTCTATCTTAAGTCCATATCTATCTTAAGTCCATATCTATCTTAAATCCATACTCATTTCTTGTGATATAATTTTTTTTTAAAAAGCAACGAAACAAACTATTAAGAAAGGGTTTGCTGTTATTGCCAGTGCCCACCGTGTAAATGCACGTCTCCACAATGCTTGGTTTGCTTTCGAGGCCTGGAAAGTGTTCCCTGACGTACGCACTGAGCTCACGTCCAATCCACGTGGTGTCTACAGAGTCACGTGACTCAGGATCGATTTCAGGCCCAGAATGTAAGCACAACTAGAAAGGACCACAAAAAAAACCCAAATCATGCAGGGAAATCTTTGGTTGATAAGATAAGATAAGGTGAGATAAGGTAAGATAAAATAAGATAAGGTAAGATAAGGTAGAGTAAAATAAGATAAGATAAGATAAATAAGATAAAATAAGATATGTTAAGATAAGATAAGATAAGGTGAGATAAGATATATATTATAAGATAAGATAGATAAGATGAGACAGATAAGATAAGATAAGGTAAGATAAGATAAGATAAGATAACGTAAGATAAGATAAGATAGATAAGATGACATAGATAAGATAAGATAAGGTAAGATAAGATAAGATAGATAAGATGACATAGATAAGATAAGATAAGATGAGATAAGATAAGGTAAGGTAAGGTAAGATAAGGTAAAGTAAAGTAAGATAAGGTAAGATAAGATAACTTAAGTTAAGGTAAGAGAAGATAAGATAAGATAAGATACGATACGATAAAATAAGATAAGATAAGATAAGATAAGATAAGATAAGACAAGATAAGATGAGATAAGGTAAAGTAAGGTAAGGTAAGGGTAAGGTAAGATAACGTAAGGTAAGGTAAGACAAGATACGATAAGATAATAATAATAATAATAATAATAATAATAATAATAATAATAATAATAATAATAATAATAATAATAATAATAATAATGATAATAATAATGATAATAATAATAATAATAATAATAATAATAATAATAATAATAATAATAATAATAATAATAATAATAATAATAATAATAATATAATTCATTTCTATAGCGCCCACTCCCATCTTACGACAGCTCTAGGCGCATTTATACATACATAGTAAAAAACATGAGCAATTTGTATAAAGGTGTATGGTAAATAAATTGAAATCGCATAATGAAAACAATTACTTTTCTTCTAAGAAGCATCGCATAAGGTATATTTTGAGATGTTTTTTAAAGGTGTCTTCCGACGTGTCAGCCATAGATCGTATTGACAGCGGAAGAGCATTCCAGACGTGAGGACCTGCATATTTAAAAGAACGCAGTGACAGTTTTGTCAGGCCTGTCTTTGGGGAACGCTTAACATACATTGATTTGTAGATCTCAGTTGGCGAGATGGAACGTAACCAGAGATCAGGTCATTTCCATAATTTGGAGCTCTACCAGTTTTACATTTCTGACACAAAGTCGCACTTTTGTATATAATTCGTTTATCGATCGGGAGCTTATAGAGAGACATGAACAGAGGGGTAATGTGTTCATATTTCTTTTTCTTCAAAATCACTCTGGCCGCATGGTTTTGGATACGTTGGAGCTTAGGAATCAAGACATCAGGTAGATTATAAAACAGGGAGTTGCATTTATCAATTTTGGAAAACAATGTGTGCTGAAGTCAATGTTTTAAGAGAACGTAAATTAAGAAAGTTTGATAGGTGGCCTAATCGTCTGATTTTGAGGTAAAGAGTTTTACAGAGATGGTTTAAATGATGTTCCATAGATAAATTATCATCGAAATATGCCCGAAGATTTTTAGCGTTCTGCGTGAATTTTATTTCTTCGTTTTCTACCCTCATAGAGTTAGTTCCGTCAGGCCAACTGAGATTTTTTGGATTACATAGTAATATTTCGGTTTTTTCTTCATTCAGTTTAAGCTTGTTAGTAGACATCCACGCTTTTACATGAGATATACATAATTCCATGGATTTCAAAAATATAATTTGTATTTATAGACATGGCAGATTTGTAAAGTTGCGTATCGTTAGCATACATGTGATGGTTTACCCCATGTTGTTTGACAATATCATCAAGCGGTTGTGTATACAATTTATATAGTAGGGGACCAAGCACTGACCCTTGTGGCACCCCATACTTTAGTGGAAAAGGAGAAGATTGCACTTTATCAAGAGAGATAGATTGGGTACGATCATGAAGATAGGATATAAACCAGTCAAGCACAGTGCCCTCTAGACCAAAACTTTTGGAAAGTCGCTCAATAAGAATAGATGGCCAAGTGTGTCAAACGCCGCGCTTATTAAATCAAGCAAGGTTAAGACTGACACTTTGCATCGCCAGCGCACAACAAATAATTTTGTATCTTAAGCAAGCCTGTTTCCGTGTTGTCATATTGTCTGTAAACTGACTGATTGGGTGCGAATAATTTAGATTTCAGAAAATGTTTCTTTACTTGCATTGCAACAGAGGTTTTCAAAACTCTTCGATAAAAATTGGAGGTTCGAAACAGGCCTTTAGTTTTCTAATTCTTCCGGAGATAGGTTGGATTTCTTAAATAGAGGGGTAACAATTGCGTGTTTAAAGGTCTTGGGTACAATTCCAGTTTTTAGAGATTCATTAACAATGGTTGTTAGAGCAGGATCAAGGTGATCTAAATATCTAACTAATAATGATGTGTCAATCGGATCAAGGTAGCATGATTTCGGTGATGAAGATCTTGTAAGGACCTTGAGATCCTCCTCGGTGGCCGGTTGGAATTCACAGAAGACCATATCACCCTCAAATTGTTTGAAAGTCTGTGGTGAATGATGATGCTGGTCGAGATTGTTTCTGATGAGATGCACTTTATCATTGAAATAATGTCCAAATACGTAAGGTATGTCATTCCTTGAGTAACCGTTTGGAACATTTTCTTTGTCAGATTTGCTGGTTTTGCCCGTCATTTTGCTGGTTATGTGAAACAGGGCACGCGTAGTTGTGTACTCATTGATTTTGCTGTCATAATATTCAGCCTTTGCAGCTTTAATCAGTAGCTTCATTTTGTTGTTATGTTGTTTGTAAATTTATTTGTGTATCTCCAGACTTGTAGAGCGCCATAAGATAAAATAAGGTTAGACAAGATACGATAAGATAAGATAATATATGATAAGACAAGATAAGATAAGATAAGATACGATAAGATAAGATAAGATAAGATAAGATACAATAAGATAAGATGAGATGAGATAAGATAAGATAAGATAAGATAAGATAAGATAAGATAAGATAAGATAAGATAAGATACAATAAGATAAGATAAGATACAATAAGATAAGATAAGATAAGATAAGATAAGATAAGATACAATAAGATAAGATAAGATAAGATAAGATAAGATAAGATAAGATAAGATAAGATAAGATAAGATAAGATACAATAAGATAAGATAAGATAAGAGATGATAAGATAAGTTAAGATAAGATAAGATAAGATATGATAAGATAAGATAAGATAAGATAAGATAAGATAAGATAAGATAAGATAAGATAAGATAAGATATAATTTATTTGTATCCAAAAGGATATCGCATTGTGAATCACAGAGTACAGCATAACATAATATTCAAGTTAAAAATAGTGAATATTACGTTTAATTAGATATACAAATAGGCATCTTGTTATCAATAAAAAAAACATTTCGTACGCAATCCAACATTAACAAAAAAGCATTGATATATGAAGTTAAAAGTTGTGAATGTTATATTTACAGTCAACCCAAAAATCCAGGGCAATTTGTTTCTGGCCCTCCTGTCAATCCAGCAGCGACACGGGTAGCTAGGTCTAACCAGACTCACTCAGCGAAAGTAATAAGGTGGAGTAGAAAGCAATGGCAAACTACCACTGCATGCCGTTTGCCTAGAAAAATGAGGACTTTAAAAATGGCTCGTGGCTACCCTACGCTGCTCGACTCTTAATAAGGGGCTTTATTTTTTATACAATTTACTATGGTTTTTTTTTGTTGTTGTTTGTTTTGTGGCATGAGCATTTATTTCATCCGCCATTATGATGTCGTTATCTCAGGGTGAATTAAGAGGAAACAGAAGGTGAAAGATAATAATATGTGAAAGAATATACATGATTAATGATATCACCAATGCAACCAGAGATGAGAGTTTATCATGAGCAAGGTTGATCTAAACTAGGATCATTTAAGGGGAAGGAACGCAGGTATGTCTCCCATAGCCTTTATTTAATGTATTACCTCCCTTCAAAATATCTACTGCCGAATGCACTGTTAAACAGTAAACTCAGAATTTCCATTCTGAGTATTTCAATTTTTCGTTTCTTTCTTTCAAGGGGTTGGGCTGTATATTAATGGTTTCTCTAAAGTTCTTTACAACCTACAAAGTCTATCCCAGTTCTACAGTGTAAAATGGACCAGGCTTTGATAATCACCTCCTGGATATGACACTAGTCTGTCGTAGATGTTTACTGCCAAGCCGCTATAGGTACCCATTTGCACTTGGCTTAAGGACAAATTCGTGTTAAGCGTTTTGCCCGGAGGAACATAAGGTCAACCGTAGCATTGCTAAGATTCAAATACAGGACTTCATGATCCCAAGTCCGGCAACTGACCAACTAGGCCATTGACGCCACGTGAGCATTGTAAACCTATGTATAATTTGTCTCCTCCTCGTCCGTATATTGTAATAACATCTACGTCGAGTCCTTATTTATGACTTCTAAGCTGAGACTAGCAATGATATGTCCCATGTTGTGTTACTTGGCAAAACAATAGCGAAATCACGATAATCCTACTTGGTTCAGGTGCTGACATGACTTGGATATTCCTATGTAGTTGTATAACACAAAGGTAATACCTTGACATGACTTGGATATTCCTATGTAGTTGTATAACACAAAGGTAATACCTTGACATGACTTGGATATTCCTATGTAGTTGTATAACACAAAGGTAATACCTTGACATGACTTGGATATTCCTATGTAGTTGTATAACACAAAGGTAATACCTTGACATGACTTGGATATTCCTATGTAGTTGTATAACACAAAGGTAATACCTTGACATGACTTGGATATTCCTACTTAGTTGTATAAAACAAAGGTTATACCTTGACATGACTTGGCTATTCCTATTTAGTTGTATAAAACAAAGGTAATACCTTGACATGACTTGGATATTCCTACTTAATTGTATAAAACAAAGGTTATACCTTGACATGACTTGAATATTCCTACTTAGTTGTATAAAACAAAAGTAATACCTTGACATGACTTGGATATTCCTACTTAGTTGTATAAAACAAAGGTAATACCTTGACATGATTTGGATATTCCTACTTAGTTGTATAAAACAAAGATAATACCTTGACATGATTTAGATATTCCTACTTAGTTGTATAAAACAAAGATAATACCTTGACATGATTTGGATATTCCTACTTAATTGTATAAAACAAAGGTAATGCCTTGACATGATTTGGATATTCCTACTCAGTTGTATAAAGCAAAGGTAATACATCGACATGACTAGGATATTCCTCCCTAGTTTTATAAAACAAAGGTAATATCTTTAGATGACGAGGATGTTACTCCCTAGTTGCATAAAGCAAAGGTAATACATTGACATGACGTGAATATTCCTCCCCAGTTGTATAATACAGAGGTAATACCTTGACTTGACCAGAACATTCCTACCTAATTGCATAAAGCAAACGTAATGCATTGACATGATTTGCATATTCCTCTCTAATTGTATAAAGGAAATGTAATACTTTGACGTGACCAGAATATTCCTACTTAGTTGTATAAAGGAAATGTAATACCTTGACGTGACCAGGATACTCCTGACTGGGAAGGCCGTAGATCGAATGCGATTGGCAACACTCGTTCTCAAAGAAAGTTGGCAGCTTGTCCATTGCATGGCTACCGGGTTCCTTTTCCCGCCAGTAGCACACGCTGATACGCAGAGGCTGAGAGTGGAGGAAGGTAAGGATATAAAAAATAAATATATATGTGTGGTTATAGTCTGTGT
The DNA here is from genome assembly GCA_037039925.1 of Doris montereyensis. NCBI lineage: Eukaryota > Metazoa > Mollusca > Gastropoda > Nudibranchia > Dorididae > Doris > Doris montereyensis. The sequence goes on from JAXRKP010000164.1 coordinate 189,262, forward strand.
CACGACACTTGCAAGATCACCGACTAGACATGATTTACCCTCAGGCAAGCCCTTTCATTCAAAGCCGTCCTCAGCTGCCTGGGGAGCAAATACAGTACAAATGCTTGTCAGACACTTCGTACTAACACTCTATAAAAGACCTTTCTCAACCTACTGCTAGGCAAGTTATTCATATCTGGGTGGAGTAGGGAACATCATAGCGAAATTCTTTTCCTAAGAGTTCAATGCCTGGGCCAGCCAAGCGTTTTGAACCAATGTCGTCGTGATTTACAAATTTATAACATTACAGCTTCGCCACAATACCTTGACAACGACATTCCTACAACTGTAACTTCTTTCTTTCTTTATCAGTTCCCACTCTACCTTTCGGTGTATGGGTTCAGATATCTGAGATGATCTTTCTTTATCAGTTCCCACTCTACCTTTCGGTGTATGGGTTCAGATATCTGAGATGATCTTTCTTTATCAGTTCCCACTCTACCTTTCGGTGTATGGGTTCAGATATCTGAGATGATCTTTCTTCAGGATGCCCTGTCCTGACATTTTCTGTTTCCTTCCAAAAATGTTAAATTTCTATTCTTCAATGCCTCTTTTATATCTTCTTCCCACTTTCTCCGAGGTCTGCCTTTTGGTCTTTTACCTTGGACTTTAGCACTGTATACTGATTTAGCTATTCTATTGTCATTCATTCTGTTTACATGCCCAAACCATCTCAATTGATATATTACTGTCTTAGTTT
>JAXRKP010000164.1:205000-230000 GCA_037039925.1 Doris montereyensis
TCTTTACTGTCTTCCTTGGATTCTTTCTCTCATTTTTTCTTTTTCTTTCTTTCTTTCTTTTTTCTTTTTTCTTTCTTTTTCTTGATTTCTTTTTTCTCTTTTTTTTTTTTTTGTCTTTGCTTTCTCTTTCTTTCTTTCTTTTTTCTTTCTTTCTTTCTGATCTTTTTCTTTCTTTCTTTTTCTTTCTTTCTTTCTTTCTTTTCTTTCTCTTTTTCTTTCTTTCTTTCTTTCTTTCTTTCTTTCTTTCTTTCTTTCTTTCTTTCTTTCTTTCTTTCTTTCTTTCTTTCTTTCTTTTCTTTCTTTCTTTCTTTCTTTCTTCTTTCTTTCTTTCTTTCTTTCTTTCGTTTCTTTCTTACCGTTTCCTTCCTTTCTTTTAGGAAATATATTTCCTTAGAACATGTTCTCAAGCTGATGCCAAGTCTTCTGGTATCATGCTATAGAAACCGAGACACAGCTTGGCTCTAGATGGACTATAAAACAATTCGAAACTTTAACATTGGGCCACAGAAAACAAGACAAACAAAAATAAAAACCGAGTTACACCATGGCTTTAGATGGAACAAGACGATTCAAAACTTAACATCAAGCGGCACATACATCAAAACAACAATAATTGCTACTGACCTGCTCCAGAAGCAAAGTTTGGACGCCCCTACGACTGAGCTGAAAAGCAGTGGCCGACCCTTCCACTCCGGCTCCTATTACGACTGTGTCGTAATCAAACTCGTTGTTCGTTGCCATGACGACGGAGAAGCTATATTAGTTGAAACCGTTACCTTGATTGAGAGGAAACACAACGATGAACAAAAGTTATCAGAATACGCGTCAACAATGTTACTCACAGAAATCTTGATAAAAATATAATGTACTCACACACAAAAAAAAAGAAAAAGAAATATATTTATTCATCAATGGCTCGCTCAGTCAAGAGGCATTGTGTCTTTTTACCGTGCCCCCCCCCATCACCTGCTCTGCCTTCTTTCACATAACGTGTCTGTTTTGTCTTCTTTTGTCACCAATATTGCCTCGAAGATGTGTGCGAGAACGCGAGCACACCAGCAAGAAATTGTGCCCATAGTTGAGCAATCGATGTGCACACAGATAAAAAAACAACAACGCACACACAATAATAACAAAATATATTTAGTGTGCACACATTTGCGATCTTTTCACCAAACTTTACACAATTTTTTATTTTACCCGGACTGCCCTATAAACAGCCAAGGGATCTTTAACGTGCACATAGTGTTATGATCTGTACATGGGACCTCCTTTTTTATCGTCCGTCTCCGATGGGACTAGGTGTCGATCCACCTACCTGGACCAGGGGGTAGATTTTGCTAACAAAAAAAACACGAGACAATGTTTCAACCGTTGGCGGAACTCGAATTCGAACTCACTACCTCTTGGTTGAGAGGCCGACACCTTGCCTCTGGATTACCGAGTCCCCCTACTTAGATGGAACATTGGTTTTCATTCATTGTCGTTTATCACTTTACAGTTTATGATATAATGACATTGTAGACTTATTATAGGCATATTATAATTATCAGCCCTCCTTAAAGTTTGAGTATGCTTGTTCTAAAAGTACATTGCGTTCTCAGTTCAATGGAAAATTGAGACAAAAATCCAAAAACATCTTTTTTTGGTTTGGCTTGCATTCCTCATTTATTTGACGTTGCAAAGGAAGACATTTAATTGTGATCGATATTCGCTCAGATTCTTCTAGCTTTGCCCCGATGTCACACTGGCCGCGTGACAGCGTGGGGGAGCCACCGGTCCGCGGTAGAGTAGTTGCGCGGCGAGCTGCCAGTAGGCGGTTCAGTAGTCCATTAACTTCTACTAGTCATGTGCGGCTGAAAAAACAAGTCAGGCGGTCTTCTCTCTCACTGACTCCGCGTCCGCGCGGATTTGCAAGACCCAGTTTAACATGGAATGGACTTGGTCATAACACAGTAAGGCCGGCGGCAGACACAAAAAGAAGAAAAGCACAATAAAAAAAGACTGTTTTGAGGGAATGGCTTTATCTATTTCTAAGAGTCAGTGACACAGAAACGCTTGTGCTCGTTTGGAAAAAGTAAAAACTCTTTTTCCTCGTATGATCTAACTTACTTTTTACCAGCGTGAGGAGCATCTAAAAGCGTCAATGCAGTCTTCTGTTTCGTCCTCTTAGTATTACACGTTGGGCGCCTAGACGACACGCTATTGCAGGGGTGCACGGTAGTGCAGAGGCAAGTTCTCGGCCCCTCAACGATCCAAAATGTTGTGGGTTCAAACTCCGACGGTTGAAAAAAATATCTTGATTTTTTTCAAATACCCTCCCCCCCCACCCCTCCAACCCTGGACCATTCTGCACCTGTTCTCATCGGAGACGGACGATTGAAAGGAGATCCCGTGTTCAGATTACAACACTCTGTGAACGTCAAGAATCCCTTTCTCTTTGCTTCAGGTTACAACACTATGTGAACGTCAAGAACCCCTTTCTCTTTGCTTCAGATTACAACACTATGTGAACGTCAAGAACCCCTTTCTCTTTGCTTCAGGTTACAACACTATGTGGACGTCAAGAACCCCTTTCTCTTTGCTTCAGATTACAACACTATGTGAACGTCAAGAATCCCTTTCTCTTTGCTTCAGGTTACAACACTATGTGAACGTCAAGAACCCCTTTCTATTTGCTTCAGATTACAACACTATGTGGACGTCAAGAACCCCTTTCTCTTTGCTTCAGATTACAACACTATGTGAACGTCAAGAACCCCTTTCTCTTTGCTTCAGATTACAACACTATGTGGACGTCAAGAACCCCTTTCTCTTTGCTTCAGATTACAACACTATGTGAACGTCAAGAATCCCTTTCTCTTTGCTTCAGGTTACAACACTATGTGAACGTCAAGAACCCCTTTCTCTTTGCTTCAGATTACAACACTCTGTGAACGTCAAGAACCCCTTTCTCTTTGCTCCTTTCTCCGTGACCCACTGACCTGACGTGGCATTTTGCCTTGTTGTATTATCGCAAGTTAGATTCAACTGAATTCAACTGAATTAACTATAAATTAACAAGATGACTGACAAACTGGATCGTCTAATTGCCACCATTGAAGAGCGCCCAACAACTCGTGAATAAAGCATACTCTGCTGTACACACTGACTTAACGCAAGAAAATAAATATAGTTTTAAGATAGATAAGGTAGATAAGGGAAAAGCTTTTTTTTCCAATTCTGCCACATTTTTAAATTGGCACACGTTTGCTATTGGAACATGAAATAATGTAGCATAATGACATAATGTTGTTTTAGGATATGCAACTCAAATTAATATCAAGGCAGTGCTGTATATGGCTCAGAAACATGAATAACCACAAAAACTACCGTGCAAAAAATACAATCATTCATAAATAGATGTCTGAGGAGAATTGTCAAAATATTGTGGCCTGAAGTTATCTCAAACATTATTCTATGGGAGAGAAATGGACACGTATCAGCTGAAAAAAGATTTAAAGCGATATAAATGGAGGTGGATAGGGCACACGTTTAGAAAGGACCCCAACACAATAACAAGACGGAGCCTTACATGAAACCCACAGGGCAAAAGATTGAGAGGTCGGCCAAGGGCTACATGAAGAAGAGAACTGGAGGGAGAGATAAAGAAGACGGGGCAAACATGGAAATCTATGGAGAATAGTGGCCCAGAAGAGAACTGATTGGAGATTATCTGTTGATGGCCTATGCTTCCCTGCGAGCTAAAAAGGTAGAAAGAAGAAGAAGATGATGTTGTATTCGGTAAAAAAATCAAACTAACTACCGTCAGCATTTTCTGAATATTGAAAAAACATGGCGGCCTGTGTTACTCAATGCCGTCCTTCGGTTAGAAACTACATATTGAAAAGACATGGCGGCCTGTGTTACTCAATGCCGTCCTTCGGTTAGAAACTACATATTGAAAAGACGTAGCGGCCTGTGTTACTCAATGCCGTCCTTCGGTTAGAAACTACATATTGAAAAGACATGGCGGCTTGTGTTACTCAATGCCGTCCTTCGGTTAGAAACTACATATTGAAAAGACTTGGCGGCCTGTGTGACTCAATGGCGTCCTTCGGTTAGAAACTACATATTGAAAAGACATGGCGGCCTGTGTTACTCAATGCCGTCCTTCGGTTAGAAACTACATATTGAAAAGACGTAGCGGCCTGTGTTACTCAATGGCGTCCTTCGGTTAGAAACTACGGCATTGCTTTGATTCGACACACAGGTTTTCATTGAAATCTATCAAAGCCACCATATTCGGTGATCTCAAGATGTATTGAGAGGAATTAGCAAGATGAAAGATAGATAGTGAAAGAGTGAAAGGAAAGAAGTAGAACCTACCAGCACGCCCATCCAGCCACCCACTCCATTCAGAGGCAGTTCGAAGAAGAAAAGAGCTTTTAGCTTTACGCTATAATAACGAACTTCAGTTTTAAGTTATTAGATTTGTACATGGTGTCTATAACTTGGATCTTTGAGGAGTTAATTCAAAAATTAACCCCTACGCACCTCGCAAACTACAATATCCAAGATGGCCGCCCTGCATCATCATGAAACAAAATAAGATAACAATAATGGCCAACTATAAAGTGTGATACATCATTTTAGGTGTTTTTACGGTCTTGGAAATCGTTTTTGACACCCTGTTTTACGTTATAACAATTTCGAAGGTAAAAATCCACGATCTTGTTCATCATCCTTTATGCTGAAGCTGTGGTTGTATCTGCTATTTGGGTATGAATAATTAGCGTCAGCATGGTGAGAGGTGATACGACTGCATAGTTTATCTAGGTAATCTTTTTATTTGTAAGCATTTTCGTCCCGTCTTTTAACCCCCCCCTCTGCCCCCCCCCATACCACGCATGTTTTAGTGTCCCTGTCTATTAGCTTCCCCGTCTTCTACTGTAGGAGAGGCTAGTTGCCACATGCATCCCATGTCTATAAGGCTGACGTAATCGTACGGGATGACCATGGTGGGGTCCAAATTGAACTACTCAAGAAGTTTACTTTTTTGCAGTGTTTCGCATGGACTCATCAACGTTAAATATTGACAGGCACTTATTTGCTATCATTCCTTCGTGTACTTCTTCAAGATTGATTTCACCGGGTTCCTCTACGAGTTGGGTCAGTCCCGATTTTTCTTTTCATTTGCGCCTGTTTCACTTAACACTGTGTGTCTTGTTTCTTTTTAACGTTGCATTTATTGGCTTCGATTTGTGGTAGTGCTTTAATCTGTGTCTAGACATCAGCGAGTGCCGTCTTAAAGTCATGAACTAGTGTTGGTGGAACAAGGGCACTTGATTGCAAGAATCTAAATGTCTGGACATCAGCGAGTGCCGTCTTAAAGTCATGAACTAGTGTTGGTGGAGCAAGGGCACTTGATTGCAAGAATCTAAATGTCTAGACATCAGCGAGTGCCGTCTTAAAGTCATGAACTAGTGCTGGTGGAGCAACAGCACCTGATTGCAAGAATCTAAATGTCTGGACATCAGCGAGTGCCGTCTTAAAGTCATGAACTAGTGTTGGTGGAGCAACAGCACCTGATTGCAAGAATCTAAATGTCTGGACATCAGCGAGTGCCGTCTTAAAGTAATGAACTAGTGCTGGTGGAGCAAGGGCACCTGATTGCAAGAATTTAAATGTCTGGACATCAGCGAGTGCCGTCTTAAAGTCATGAACTAGTGTTGGTGGAGCAAGGGCACCTGATTGCAAGAATTTAAATGTCTGGACATCAGCGAGTGCCGTCTTAAAGTCATGAACTAGTGCTGGTGGAGCAAGGGCACCTGATTGCAAGAATTTAAGAATTTGACCTGCTGTGTGAAATGGGGCAACATTGAAGTCGTGGAGACATACCGACAAGTTCTGGACAGCTTGTACATCCTTTTCAATCTTGATGGCTGACACCCAGAACGCTTTCTCTTTCGAGGGCTCCAGTTGAGGGTTTTTATTTTGCAGCACAAATATTGTAAGCATCCCTTGTTTGGGAAAACAACTGCTTCGCATTCTGAAGGAAACGAGTCAATCCTTATATGAACTTGGGGTTGGCATTCATTGTTGTTTCTCTCAAAATATCCAAAGGCATACAAGACTATGGAAGTCATGACATTGACAGGGCACAACGGGTGGTGAAATAATGTTTTTGTGCATCGGGCATCGAGCAAAGCATAGCCCAAAAGTCAGATATGTATCTTGTATGCTCATGTTTATTGTATGCTCTCCATCCAGACAGCATATCATAGGTTGAAGAGGCATAGTCTTGTCCATTTTTAGTAAGACATGCATGTATGTTTTGAGCGTTTCAACAAAGGATATTCAGAAATTGCTTACCTCTGTTCCGAGTTTTTCATAAACCTTGTTGACAAGCTCCATTACTTCCTTGTCTTCTACGATATTTCTGTGAGCTTGTAAAAAGATTCTGTTTTGATTGATGTAAAGGATTTCTCATGGGGATAATGTTCTAGCGAACATTTTCCGAGAGTTCATTTACTGTTCAGAATATTATATTGCAATCTTTTAGAGATGAGAGTTTCTCCCCATAGAATAGAAAAATGCACCTTACACCCTCCTATTAGTCCTATGGTGGATATCTTCAGGTGTTTCTGATCCTCATCTTTCATGCATCACACATACACGTTGTCTTATCCTGAGTCGGCCCTGCATGTGCAATTGATGAAAGTAGACGCTTTGCAGGCAGCGTCCTTTTTCTTCATCATATGGTGGCTGTATTCTCGAGGATGATGCACCATCAACATTATTCAGATTTATATTTCTCCTGACAATTCTTGGCTAGTCAAACTCTTTTAGCAAACGAAATAGAGAGATGGCACGTCGTATGTATCACGGTGATTCTGTGGTCCATTTACCCATGGCGTAGAGTCAGTCATAAACCCTGACCAGTGTTTGGATTTTAATTTTTAACTTTCTCATGTCACTGTAGTTGTAGTTTCAATTTATGTACACGGCTTCCCACATTCAAATATACACTCATATTATGATATATTGCTTCTATCGATCAACATTTTGAATCAAGTCAAGGGTTTATACATGTATAAACAGCCATTGTCGAAGATATTATGACAGTACAGAATTTTGTTCTGTGCTGTAAAAAAATTCTCCAAATCTTAATCTATGTCTATATTTTGGCTCTCTGTGGTGACTTGTACAGTCAACCTTTTCACAAAAAAAGCTGCTTGACAGGAAATGAAAATTATAGTAAGAATAGAAATTTCAAAAAGTATGATAATACAATGTACATGAAGATCTATATGATACACGTACCATGTGAAGCGTTAACGTGAAGTAGAACGTGGCATGTCCTCATCAGGCAAAACCCTACGTTTCTAAATTCTAATGCATCGGACGGGTCTTAATGAGAAAACCCAAGAAGGTGTAGTTCCCGTATTGGTGTAGTACCCCCAAAACTATGTGGGAGAGGGATGGGGGGGGACAGACATCAACAAGGGCACGGGGAGTTTAGTGGAGTTCTCTGACTTTAGAAATTATCTGCGTTATTCTATTAAAATATATTAAAGGCTCTTCCGGCTGTAGAACTAGATAAAAAAATAGGCCTAAATCTAGATCTAGATCTAGTTCTTTACAGAGAATTGAATCTTAAAAGATATCACTTAAATTGTAAAATAACTAAACATCGATATGCATAATTCAATTTGTCAATTAAGTTCTTAAATATCCTGTTATTTATTAATTGAAATTAAAATCTTTTCAACTTCAAGTTGCTTCGAACATCATCGTTTTCACTAGCCCCGTCAGTTTAGATCTATTTTTTAAAAAGCATTTCTGATACATTCGAAAACGTAGACATTGTATTAACGTTTTCTAACCGTAATCAACGTCAACACATGCTTATGAAAAAAACTCAGTTACTGTTCCCTATGTTAAAAATAGCAATACAAAACCATCAAATTATAATCTCAACATCGCTAGATGCTGTTTTTTTTTTATCTTATCAAAATGTGCTGTCGTTTTATATAGGTCTTCATTCTAGATATGTCCTTAAAACAATTTTTACAACGAAAGCAAATGGTTGTAACAGAAGAATTTTCATACCAACGTTGCATACGTCTAAGGTTTCCAATAAATTCATTCAAAACATGAGAACAGTTTCTCAATCACAAATTGTTTGACATTCACAGTGATGCAATGATGATTGCTAACAACAAATTTCAAGAGGTACATAGGAACTAAGTTCAGTTTTTGAATATCAAAAGAATATAAAACAACTGAAAAACAGTGCCCTGATCACGAACTGCTCATTTATGACTCCACTAACATATTATTATGTTTGTATTTTTTAGTGTATTTGTGTTTTCGTGGTCTTGGGTGAAATCATTGCTTTATTTTTTTTTTCGTAAGATATTCTCTCGAAAGATCTTTTAGACATCATGAAAAGGATAGATCTAAATCTTAAGCGATTGATAACGATACGACTCCTGTGGCTATATCCAACCAGCGGAACCCGGAAGAAAACAAAGATAACATGGCTGCTGTACATAAAAGATTAATGTGCCTAATTTGCATAATCCATCTGCCTCTAATTTTGCCACCGGACTGATTTAATCTACTATGCCTGTAGATTTAGCACTTTTTTCTCTCTCTTTGTGTCAATAAAGTGAACTTCTGGGTGTAGTATACACAATGGCGACGCTAGGACTGTCACGTACATGTGGTTGATTTTTCATGAGCTTGCTGTCACATGATAATGCAAATAATGGTGATACAATGTATAAGCTATAACAATATTGCACACACCATCTCAAACTTTTCACCTCTACTGTGAGAGTTCAAATTTTATGCTTAAGACTAACTTAAGAGGTGGTCGGCGTAATTCATACCACAAGTACGCAAATCAAATACGCAATCCCCCGGATAAAATCAAATATATCGGGGAGTTTAGACATACATTAGAAATAATCTCACAGTACTGAAAAGGGCCGGTGTGTTGGGGGTGGGGTTGGTAAATTGTTTTACCCGCTACGTTTTCACAGTGTATCTTGTCAATGTCAAAGAAAGGTCGCAACAACAAAAAACACTTGTCGCTTTTTCGTTATTATTCTGTTTAATATCATTACAGTACTGGTAAATTGTTTTACCCGCTAATGTCTCGAAACACTTGTTTTTCTTAAAGAGTTCACCTTCGTTGATTCGTTGAGTAGGTCTAGAACAGGGGTTCATAAACTTTTTAGGCCGCGTCCCCTTCCTTTACACCATCCATCAGAACTTGCCCCCGCCCCCCTCCCATTTCCTCCACATCCCTGAGTGAATGTAAAACATGACATCATTCATTTTCAATCTCCTCTCATCAATGGGAATAATGAAGACATTTTTTTTTATTGAAACTAGGAGTTGAATTCGAGGTTTTGCTGAGGACAATGCACTTCGCAGGTCGGTTTCACAGTCGAGCTTGTTTCGAGCTTTCGACCACAAGTTCAGAAAAACCACTTTTACATAGACAAATGACTGAGAATGGTAGTAGCCACATTATCATCATTCTTGTAAACTCACACGTATTTCGTTCATACATCTTTGAGAGGCATTGTTTGCGAATAGTCTTTGCTGTGGAGTTGCATTTCATCTCCAAGAATTCCCTTGCAAATTGTCAAGCAAAGTATCCTCGTTGATACGAAAGGGCTTTTTCGTCAACTGCCATTCTGGGTTTTCAGTGTTCTCCAGAATTGGAAAGTTCCGCTCGAAATCCTGCTTTAAGAGCTTGAGGCAGCCTTCCACTTCAGCCTTCAGCTCACCATCCATATCAATTTTTATTTTTGTCTCGAGGGTTACGTTGAGGTTGGAAAATGAAGTCGCGTTTTCCCTTGATTACGGCGAAGCCACAGCCCCAGTTTTGCGACAAAAGCACAAATTACATCGTAATGATCCATGCCGTTGCTATTCTTTCCCCGCTTGAGCCGATTGAGGCGAGTCAGGGCTTTAAAAATGTCGACCAGGTATGCCAACGTCAGGTGAAACTTCTCTGACGTGAATTAAAGCAAGGAGTTTTGTTTTCCATGAGCTTCGAGGAAGAATTTCACTGCTTCTCTCACCTTGTAAATCCAAGCCAACATATTACTTTTCGACAATCACCGAACAGCTATGTGAAACAGCCAAATCTCATGATCGGAATTCATATCCTTGCGCAGCAGAGCACAGCAAACAACCTCGAATTGACAGCACTTGCTTTGACCTATTCATTGCATCATCAGTTCTGGAGGCAAGAGCTTTACCATGGATTACATAGTTAATGTAATGACACAAGACAATATGAAAGCCCCATAGGAACAAAGACGAGACAAACACAAGGAATAGACAGAAAAAAATCCAGGCCACCATGGGGATCGAACCCGCGACCTCTGCGTCGGCACCCTCGCCTCGCCATGAAAAAGCGTGCTACCAATCGAGGGAGCGTAGTTAGCTCGATTGGTAGCACGCTTTCTTTTTCATGGCGAGGCGATGGGTGCCGACGCAGAGGTCGCGGGTTCGATCCCATGGTGGCCTGGATTTTTTTCTGTCTATTCCTTGTGTTTGTCTAGTCTTTGTTCTATGGGGCTTTCATATTATCTTGTGTCATTACATTAACTTCTGACATGCCCCTTGCCTCACTACTTCCATGGATTACATAGTGAGTTCCGACTGCTGTCGGGCTCCTCAGTTTCTTTTTGGTAATAAAACCATTCCGATATCCAAGCATTGAAGCAGCACGATTAATACAGACATCACAAGGTTCTATTTCACGGCATTGCGGTCGAAGTATGAGGCAACATATCAATTGCATCTTCTGCTTTATTAGTTGTTACAAAAGTCGGAAGAACAACATTTCAGCATATATATATTATATACATAGACAAAACAAAGGGGCATAATCTAGATCTAGATCTAGGCTCTACATAATGATCTAGATCTAGATTCTAGATCAACGAAAATCTAGTTTAGATATCTTAAATATCTAGAGCTAGATCTAGATTTTAGAAGCCATAATGTAGCGTGTTTAAATTTATATTTAGATCTATATTTAAGCCTTGTCAGATCATGTCCGTCAGAGAATGAAAGCGAAAAACCATTCAAAGGCGTTTATAATGTGTTTTGACAGTAACTCACCACGACAGTTCGTCTCCAAGGCGTTTATAAGGAGTTTTGACAGTAACTCACAAGACAGTTCGTCTCCAATGCGTTTTAAGGTGTTTTGACACTAAGACAGTTCGTCTCAAGGCGTTTATATGGTGTTTTGACAGTAACTCACTAAGACAGTTCGTCTCCAAGGCGTTTATAAGGTATTTTGACAGTAACTTACTAAGACAGTTCGTCTCCAATGCGTTTTAAGGTGTTTTGACAGTAACCCCATAAGGCAGTTCGTCTCCAATGCGTTTATAAGGTGTTTTGTCAGTAACTCACTAAGATAGTTTGTTTCCAAGTCGTTTATAAGGTGTTTTGTCAGTAACTCACTAAGATAGTTTGTTTCCAAGTCGTTTATAAGGTGTTTTGTCAGTAACTCACTAAGATAGTTTGTTTCCAAGTCGTTTATAAGGTGTTTTGTCAGTAACTCACTAAGATAGTTTGTTTCCAAGTCGTTTATAAGGTGTTTTGTCAGTAACTCACTAAGATAGTTTGTTTCCAAGTCGTTTATAAGGTGTTTTGTCAGTAACTCACTAAGATAGTTTGTTTCCAAGTCGTTTATAAGGTGTTTTGTCAGTAACTCACTAAGATAGCTCGTTTCCAAGGCGTTTATAAGGTGTTTTGTCAGTAACTCACTAAGATAGTTCGTCTCCAAGGCGTTTATAAGGTGTTTTGTCAGTAACTCACTAAGATAGTTCGTCTCCAAGGCGTTTATAAGGTGTTTTGTCAGTAACTCACTAAGATAGTACGTCTCTAAAGCGTTTATAAGGTGTTTTGTCAGTAACTCACTAAGATAGTTCGTCTCCAAGGCGTTTATAAGGTGTTTTGTCAGTAACTCTCTAAGATAGTTCGTCTCCAATACGTTTATAAGGTGTTTTGTCAGTAATTCACTAAGACAGTTCGTCTCCTAGGTGTGTGTACGGTGTTTGGTCAGTAACTCACTAAGATAGTACGTCTCCAAAGCGTTTATAAGGTGTTTTGTCAGTAATTCACTAAGATAGTTTGTGTCTAAGGCGTTTATAAGGTGTTTTGTCAGTAATTCACTAAGATCGTTTGTGTCTAAGGCGTTTATAAGGTGTTTTGTCAGTAACTCACTAAGATAGTTCGTCTCCAAGGCGTTTATAAGGTGTTTTGTCAGTATCTCTCTAAGGCAGTTTGTCTCCTAGGCGTTTGTAAGGTGTTTTTTTCAGTAACTCTCTAAGATAGTTCGTCTCTAAGGCGTTTATAAGGTGTTTTGTTAGTAACTCACTTTGACAGTTCATCTCTAAGGCGTTTATAAGGTGTTTTGTTAGTAACTCACTTTGACAGTTCATCTCTAAGGCGTTTATAAGGTGTTTTGTTAGTAACTCACTTTGAAAGTTCATCTCCAAGGCGTTTATAGGGTGTTTTTTCAGTAACTCTCTAAGACAGTTCGTCTCCTAGGCGTTTGTAAGGTGCTTTTTCAGTAACTCACAAAGAAAGTTCGTCTGCAAGACGTTTATAAATTGTCTTTTCAGTAACTCCCTAAGACAGTTCGTCTCTTATGCGTTTATACGGTGTTTTGTCAGTAGCTCTCTAAAACAATTCGTCTCCTATGCGTTTGTACGGTATTTTGTCAGTAGCTCTATAAAACAATTCGTCTCCTATGCGCTTATACGGTGTTTTGTCGGTAACTCTATAAAACAGTTCGTCTCCTATGCGTTTATACGGTATTTTGTCAGTAGCTCTATAAAACAATTCGTCTCCTATGCGCTTATACGGTGTTTTGTCGGTAACTCTATAAAACAGTTCGTCTCCTATGCGTTTTATACGGTGTTTTGTCAGTAGCTCTATAAAACAATTCGTCTCCTATGCGTTTATACCGTATTTTGTCAGTAGCTCTATAAAACAATTCGTCTCCTATGCGTTTATACGGTGTTTTGTCGGTAAGTTATCTCTAAGAAAGTTCGTCTCCAGTGCGTTTATACGGTGTTTTGTCAGTAGGTCTCTAAAACAGTTCGTCTCCTATGCGTTTATACGGTGTTTTGTCAGTAGGTCTCTAAAACAGTTCGTCTCCTATGCGCTTATAAGGTGTTTTGTCAGTAACTCACTAAGAAAGTTCGTCTCCAAGGCGTTTATAAGGTGTGATTTGTCGGTAACTCACTAAAACAGTTCGTCTCCTAGCCGTTGATAAGGCGTTTTTCAGGAACTCTCTAAGATAGTTCGTCTCCAAGGCGTTTATACAGTGTTTTATCAGTAACTCTCTAAGACAGTTCGCCTCCAAGATGTTCATAAAGTGTTTTGTCAGTAACTCGCCAACCAACTTCAGTGTCATTTCTAAAAACAGTATTTTAATGCTATTCAAATTAGGTAATAGTTCTAGATCTAAGCATAGTTATAAAATGGTAGTGTCAATTGACACAGAGTGAAAGTAGAACTCGTTTGCGCTTGGAATTTGGAAGTAGAACTCGTTTGCGCTTGAAATTTGGAAAGCACGTTTCCGCTTTTATTCAAACTTCCGACCTCCGGTTGCGTTTCCCTTTCTTCATTCGTTCTTTGTTCACTTTGAGTCTCAAGCGGGCAGCAATTAGAGGTGTGCGAGTAGCACTTTTTACTACTCGAGTACTCGGTCGGACAACCGCCAACTACTCGAGCGAGTACTCGAGTACTCGAACTTCTACTCGAGTTTTAATGAACAAAGTTTTCGCCAAATGAAAATGTACATTATATAAAAAAAAATTTTGACTGGAAGGCAATGTCAGAGTTGTGGATCAGTCAACTGAATACATGTAGACTAAACATCCATGAGTCATCAACGATTGCCCTGCTGTAAAAAAAATTTAAGAATTTATTTTATTTTTTTTGGTTGGCTTTTTATTTTAAAAAATTTTTGTTTTGTTTTTTGTTTGTTTTTTCGTTTTTTTCTTCTCAATTTCTAAAAAAAAAAAATGTAAGAATTAATTTTTTTTGGTTGGGTTTTTATTTTTATTTATTTATTTATTTATTTTTTGGGGGTGGGGCGGTTTCTTTTGTTTTGTTTTTTTCTTCCTCTCAATTTCTATAAATTGTTGTTAAAAAATAGCAGCATATCAATGTGTCGCGGGAGCAGTCTTGAACGCCTTGATGATATGAGTTCACCAGCCGTGGTTTCACTTCGGAAGAGAAGTTTCAGTCCTTAGTAGATAATATATTTATATCTTCTAGGTAATCTAGATTCTAGATTCTAGATTTAGATCTAGATTTATATCTAGAATCTAGATCTAGATTCTAGTAACTAGGTCTAGAATCTAGATCTAGGCCTAGATCTACGTTTCTATTCAGTCAGTAGGTTCCAGAGTCCTGGCTCTTTTTTTTTTTTTAGTTCTTCTAAGATTCCAGAAACAATTTTAAGCATATTTAATTTTTTTTTAAAAAGAAGAAAATTACTCGACCGAGTACTCGAGTAGTTGTGACACCTGTTGTGAATTACTCGAGCGGAACTCGAGTACTCGCACACCTCTAGCAGCCATGGCTTCTTTCATTGAACAAATTTTTGGCTGCTTTGAGGAATTCACCAACAAGTTTGAGGAGAACAAACAAGAAAGCGATGCAATGTTTAAGACGAAGTCGTCCGAAACTGTCATAAAGAGGTACTCTGTGTCAATTGACACTATCTTATAAAATATAAAGATAGAGACGGACCGAGGCGAGCTTACTAATAGGCCATCGACGCGAAATTGGGTCAACGAATGTTTTGGTCCTACGGTCTCGTCTCGATTTACAAGTGGCTGACAAGGCTTGAAGCGACAGACAGTGCATGGGAGTGATGTCAACAAGACGATACATCAAAAAAGTATTCGATACCTTCTGCATCTCTCGGTTATAGTGGATTTTACGTGGAGGCGATGAATTTCAATACTGCTTTCCGAGTATCAGTTAAATGTTAGTTCCGGACAACCAATTCGAAAGTCGAAAGTGATGATAGAAGAGACTAGATCTAGATCTAGATTAGAGTCGGCCTTCATTTCTAATTTTCTTATTTTCTCTGCATATTTCACGACGGATTTTCTATTTGCTCCCATCATGTGCTGTGCTGTGATTTGAAGTTTGTTGTGTTATTTTTTTTGGATTAGATCAAGATCTAGATCTACATTCTGCTCTAATTCAGAGCTTTAGTTCTTATTATAGAATTCTAGGGTTGATCTAAAATCTAGAATCTAGACTTTGACAGTGAACAGAGTAATTTATTTTTACGAACGAGACCTTATCTAGATCTTTATCTAATCTAGATCTAGATCTAGATCTCTAAATCTAGATAGAGATAATCTAGAATCTAGATTAGATCGATACAGTATGTAGGCCTAATATTCACAAAATCAAATTAATTAAAAGTATCAGATTTAGAGTGAAGTAGATCTAGATTAGAACTAGCAGTAGCTGCAAGCATCATTTAATTTCAAGTCAAATCATGAAATCGCTCTTTTCTTTATTCCCAGTTATCTAGAGTTTATCCAGATTAGACTTTTATAGGTTGTTGCTTCTATTAAAATGGGTAGGAAGTGTTGTGTAGTAGGTTGCACTACTGGTTACAGAACTAAACAATCCAAAGAGAAAATTGCCATTTACGGTTTTCCAAAAGACAATGAAAAATGCCGTGAATGGTTAGCTTGCCTTTCCAATAAACTTGCCATTGAAAATGTCACTGGTAACATGGGAGTATGTACAATTCACTGGCCAGTTGATGTCCCCATGCTTCGGCCTCCTGGAAGTCGGTTTGTAGTACCTGCAATTCCACCAACAGTTTTTCTCAACGTTCCACTCCAGTGAGCAGCATGACTCCACGGGGTAAAATAAAATCAACTGTGGAATCCAGAACTGTTGACATTGATGAAATGACTGAATTTCTGAAACGTGATTCATTATGTGCAGACAATTTTGACAAATTGTTTCAAGAGCGGCTTGCAAATAAAGGCTTTGTTACTTCTTACACTAACACATGTGTTTTTCAGTGAAGGTCGGACTGGGCCAGTGCCTGTTTGGGTATGAGAGTGAGAAACAAATAAAGGGACACAAAAATAAGAAAATACCCAACGATTTATTGACATTATAATGATTATAACAAAACCCGAAACCGTGACTGTCTGTTTTGTACATGTCAATAAATCGTTGGGTATTTTCTTATTTTTGTGTCCCTTTATTTGTTTTACTACTAGATCTACATGTACTACTTTTACTACTACTAGTACCACAACATACTACACGTCTGTTAATGTTTTTGTTTTGATTGAAGCTTTGTAATGAACACTCCAATCCTTGATAAGCACTGTTTCTAACTCTAGGCCTACTTCTCCTGTCAACTCATCTGTGTAACTGTCTAGTTGTTACTGTTGTTTCAGGAAGGTTTATTCTCGTATAGATCTAGAACTTTAGAGCCTAGATCTAGATCTAGATCTAAATCTATGTTCATCAATTCTAGTTTTCTTTTCCTATTTTACGTGCATGAGTTTTCTAATTTGTTTCATGAAACGTCGATGTGTGGTAGATCTAGATCTTATAGATCTAGATTTAGATAGTAAGAATATAATAATATAGACCCACGATTAGGAATCTAGATCTAGATCTCTAAATCTAATACATAATCTAGATCTAGATCTAGATCTATACAGTATGTAATATTAATTAAGGTTTTTAATCGCTTGCAGCACAGTTGATTAGGTCTAGTTTGAACCGCGGGCCACTCCTTGCTCGCCAACCACGACTTTCGGCTTCGCGATGGGACCAAAATATTGCGCGACCTTGAACCGGGAAGCTGGCCTGTTAATAAGCTCGCCTCGAGATGGACAAATAAAATCTTTACGCTGATGAGCAGTTTCTCAGATTACGTTACTGAGCAGTATATTCCTATATATTTGGAATCTTTCTAGATCTATATAGATCTAGAATCTAGATCTAGAATTTAGTTCATAATTGTCTAGATCTAGATCTAGAATCTAGTTCATAATTACTTTAAAACTAGACCTAGAATCTAGATCTAGTTCATAATTACTTTAGAACTAGATCTAGATCTAGATCTAGTATCTAGTATCTAGAACATAATATCTATAATTTATCACACATGTCGTTCTGGCTCACATCGATGTGACCGCTACCTAACAAAAGGTCGAGCTCTAGAAACCACTTTGATAGAGATTAAGTCTCGTATCAATAGCAGATCACTAAGTACTGTCTCTGAATGATCCTGACTATTGAAGTTTTGTCTCACTTTCTATTGGGACGCAATGGTTACAATCCATTCAAACAACTTGGATTGTTGAATATAACTGGATCTATAATGACAAGAGATTGTTTTATCACAAGCAAACAAACTATTAGCCAAAGTTTGGGAAGCATGGCAAAAGGGTTAGATCTAAATCTAGACCTAGATCTATATCTATATCCATAACATTCTATTGATTATGTGTTCATCCAAAACACTTCCGGTAAACGTTGGTTTTCTTGTGTTCCTCAGAGAAAATGATTGTCCGAGAATGAATTGGCCTTGAAGACTATTTCAACCTCTTTTCTAAGGACGTGATAACATTGTAAGGATAATAGATGTGAACACTAAAAAAAGGCACTTACTTTTGTTATGGCAGTGAATGCAAAGAGCGCGGAAGCCGTGACGTCACCAGTCTTAGTAACGACCTTACTGGCCCTAAACAAAGAATTCAAGATGATGTCTCTCTCGATTCTGTCTCTGGCTTCGGGTTTTGCTCACAAAAATCACATCAGTCACAGATGTACGTAGATCTAGGGGAATGAGAAAAGTTCTCAAGTCGAAAAGGGGCGGGCATTGGTATGAGAGAGAGGGACAAACCCAGAGGGTGAGATATGTAAGAGAGAG
The DNA here is from genome assembly GCA_037039925.1 of Doris montereyensis. Lineage (NCBI taxonomy): Eukaryota > Metazoa > Mollusca > Gastropoda > Nudibranchia > Dorididae > Doris > Doris montereyensis. The sequence continues at coordinate 222,972 of JAXRKP010000164.1, forward strand.
AGAGAGAGAGAGAGAGAGAGAGAGAGAGAGAGAGAGAGAGAGAGAGAGAGAGAGAGAGAGAGAGAGAGAGAGAGAGAGAGAGAGAGAGAGAGAGAGAGAGAGAGAGAGAGAGGGAGAGAGAGAGAGAGAGAGAGAGAGAGAGAGAGAGAGAGAGAGAGAGAGAGAGAGAGACAGAGAGAGAGAGAGAGAGAGAGAGAGAGAGAGAGAGAGAGAGAGGGAGAGAGAGAGAGAGAGAGAGAGAGAGAGAGAGAGAGAGAGAGAGAGAGAGAGAGAGAGAGAGAGAGAGAGAGAGAGAGAGAGAGAGAGAGAGAGAGAGAGAGAGAGAGAGACAGAGACAGAGAGAGAGACAGAGACAGAGACAGAGACAGAGTAGTAGTAGTAGTAGTAGTAATAGTAGTAGTAGTAGTAATAGTCGTAACAGTAGTAGTAGCAGTAATAGTAGTAGTAGTTGTAGTAGTAATAGTAGTAGTAGTAGTAGTACTAGTAGTAGTAGTACTAGTAGTAGTAGTAGTAGTAGTAATAGTAGTAGTAGTTGTTGTAGTAGTAGTTGTAGTAGTTGTAGTAGTTGTAGTAGTAGTAGTAGTAGTAGTAGTAGTAGTAGTAGTAATGGTAGTATTAGCAGTAGTAGTGGTAGAAGTAGATAAAGACAAACAGTGAGGCAAGGGGCATGTCGGAAGTTAATGTAATGACACAAGATAATATGAAAGCCCCATAGGAAGAGAGACGAGACAAAAAGGAGAAAATACTTAAGGCTTCGATAACTTGGAAAGCATCAGTTAGTGCTAACTGGCATTTTTTGACATTTCAGATAAGTTGTTTACTCTCTTGCCTTATTGCATCGATAAATTTGTAATTTATATACATTTCGCACCTTCAGTATAAATTTTTACCTTGATCAATACTTCCTTGCATTCATTCTCTATCATTTCTTCTTTCTAGACCCAGTGAGATATAGATCTAGTCTTATATTTATCCTATTTTTTCGTTCTTGCTGCCTATACTCACACGTCTCTCTCTCCCTTTCTTTCCGGTCTGCCTTTTTCTTTCTTTTTTGTCTCCTCTCTCTCTCTCCTTCTCACCTTTTATTACTTATTTTCATATTTTTATTTCATTCTAGATCTGAACATTCCACTCTCGCTCATTCTTCACATCCCCCTCTGCTATGTTTCTTATCATCACTGTATTTTTTCTTTCTTTCTTTCTCCTTTTTAATTTTCTTCTGACATCACATTGTGTGATGCCTGAGGTAGTACTTAAATTTAGATTCTAGATATTTCTCGTTTGTTGTCTGACAAAGGGTTATACCCAAAACGTCACGTGTTTGTTATGTCTTTATTAGTTGTCACTTATTGTCATATTTCGCCTATTTAGTAGTAGTAGTAGTAGTAGTAGTAGTAGTAGTAGTAGTAGTCGTAGTAGTAGTCGTAGTAGTAGTAGTAGTAGTAGTAGTAGTAGTAGTAGTAGTAGTAGTAGTAGTAGTAGTAGTAGTAGTAAAGGATCATCATGCACACAATTTGTGTTAGACTTAGTGATCGTTGACCAGTCCAAGTAGATTTAACCCGTTTACATCTCTTTGGGGAAGGGGATGGCGATGCGCGGTGGCGATATAACGAATTGTATTTTACTATAGTTATGAAGCAACAGTCAAGCCAAGTCATTGGCGGATATATATATATATATATATATATATATATATATATATATATATATATATATATATATATATATATACAATTATTTATACAAATATATAAAGATATACATAATATATATATATTTTATATATATATATATATATATATATATATATATATATATATATATACAATTATTTATACAAATATATAAAGATATACATAATATATATTTATCCGTACCTGTGTCTGTATCTAATCTTCCTGACTGACTCAAAGGAATAACTCACGACGTCTGCCAACTTGAGTCCGTATATACACTCACCTGTGCAAATGGCGTACACTGCGCTGTGCTAAATCTGCACATAAGAGTAACACAAAACCTTACGAAATCTGTACATAGTATAATATTCTATATAAAAAGTCACCTGTGAAAATTCCCACAATCCGAATACTTGCGTGACGTAACAGGGGGGGGGGGGGGGGGGGCTCTACCAACGTCAATGCTGGCCGACACACGAGACATGTGGGTTGTGGTTTGTGGGTTGTGTAAATAGGACGCCGTTACCGTCATGAGGTGCCCTAGTGGTCGGTTAGGCTGGCTGGAAGACTTGGGAACATGAGGACAGGTTCGAATCCTGCCAATGCCAGATCTGACAGCATGTTGCATGGGGTTTGTTTGATTTGATTTACCCACATCCACAACTATAGTGATCTCGATGTTGTTTTCGGTAGGAGTTTTAAATTTTATCCGACTGCCCTGTAAACAGTCAGGGGATGTTTAACGTGCACAGAGTGCACTGAGTGTTGTGATTTGCGCACAGGAACTTCTTTTTATCGTCCGTCTCCGATGAGACTTAATTTGAAATTTTGAGAAAAATGGCTTCAAAGCTTCTCAAACGCTCATTTTTACAGAGTTACAAGATATGGGGGTAGGTTTTGCCCGTAAAAACTCGAGAATTTGTTTTTATCCGTTGATAGGACTCGAACCCACTACGTTGTGGTTGAGAGACCGACGCCTTGCCTCGGTACTACCGAGTCCTCTGTTGCATGAGAAACGCTTAACACGAATGGTCCCATTCAAGTAGAAATCTGTACCCAGCTGCTAGGGGGGGGGTAGACTGTGTGACAAGCCAGCGTCTTGCCAAGGAAGCGATACTACGATTACACCCATTCCCCTTCACGCTATAAAAACTGGGAAAAGCTCCGGCTCTACGGGCAGTAACAGTCTACAAGGAAATTGGTTGTATTTTATCCTGCGATTATGTTTCAATAGCCGATGCACTCTCGTCGTCTTGTAGGCCAGATTTGCATACAAAATTGAAAGCTGTAAGAGCTATTTTCATAGGCAACAAAATGAATAGATTAAAAAAATAATGACTTAAATGACTAATAATATACAATTACAGTTCCCATTCAGTCTTCTTCCGACGGTAGCCTACGAACTTAACACATCTGAGGATTTGGGTTGATAAAGAGGACTAATTGTGGACCTACAAATTTGAAATTTTGAGAAAAATGGCATCAAAGTTTCCCAAGTATTCATTTTCTCAGAGATGCAAAATAACTGAACTGCCAAAAACAATGAGCAGTTTCACCTTATGGGACAACATGCAACAATTTGATACAAACATTTCATTCTGCTTCATAGTTATATTAAGTCTATACAAATTTCATCCCATCAGGAGATACAAACAATTTGTTTCATGACACCTTTATGCAACCCCACCCCTCTCCACCCCCATCAAGACAAAAGGTCTATTACTCAGGGGTTAGTTTTGTTTCCTTCCATTACAATTTGCCATATCCAAGAATATCTCTGATCTCGGGGTAAAAAGGAGCATAGAGCTTGATAACATTCCTGTAAAGAAAGATGTAGGAACTACCAGTGACATCAATCGTCATTGCAGGCTTACGTGTTAAAGATAAGACAACATGACATTAATAAGACACTTCCAAACACTGCAGATAGAAACCATGACATTAATAAGGCACTTCCAAACACTGAAGATAGAAGCCATGACATTAATAAGACACTTCCAGACACTGCAGATAGAAACCATCACATTAATAAGACACTTCAAGACACTAAAGACAGAATCCATGACAGTAATAAAACACTTCCAAGCACTGAAAATATAAAACCATGACATTAATCAGACGCGTCCAAACACTGAAAATGGAAACCATGACATTAATCAGACACTACCAGACACTGCAGATAGAAATCATCACATTAATAAGACACTTCCAAACACTGCAGATAGAAACCATGACATTAATAAGACACTTCCAAACACTGAAGATAGAAACCATGACATTAATAAGACACTTCCAGACACTGCAGATAGAAACCATGACATTAATAAGACACTTCCAGACACTAAAGACAGAAACCATGACAGTAATAAACACTTCCAGACACTGAAGATATAAAACCATGACATTAATAAGACACTTTCAGACACTAAAGACAGAAACCATGACTTTAATAAGACACTTCCATACACTGAAGATAGAAACCATGACATTAATAAGACACTTCCATAACCTGAAGATAGAAATCATGCCATTAATAAGACACTTCCAGACACTGAAAATAGAAACCATGACATTAATAAGACACTTCCATACACTGAAGATAGAAATCCTGACATTAATAAGACACTTCCAGACACTGAAGATAGAAACCATGACATTAATAAGACACTTCCAGACACTGAAGATATAAAACCATGACATTAATAAGACACTTCCAGACACTGAAAATGGAAACCATGACATTAATAAGACACTTCCAGACACTGAAAATGGAAACCATGCCATTAATAAGACACTTCCAGACACTGAAGATAGAAACCATGCCATTAATAAGACACTTCCATACACTGAAGATAGAAAACCATGACATTAATAAGACACTTCCAAACATTGAAGATAGAAACCATGACATTAATAAGACACTTCCAGACAATGAAGATAGAAACCATGACATTAATAAGACACTTCAAGACACTGAAGATAGAAACCATGGCATTAATAAGACACTTTCATACACTGAAGATAGAAACCATGACATTAATAAGACACTTCAAGACACTGAAGATAGAAACCATGACATTGACATTAATAAGACAGTTCCAGACACTGAAGATAGAAACCATTATATTAATAAGACACTTCCATACACTGAAGATAGAAACCATGACATTAATAAGACACTTCCATACACTGAAGATAGAAACCATGACATTAATAAGACACTTCCATAGACTGAAGATAGAAACCATGACATTAATAAGACACTTCAAGACACTGAAGATAGAAGCCATGACATTAATAAGACACTTCCAGACACTGAAGATAGAAACCATGACATTAATAAGACACTTCCAGACACTGAAGATAGAAGCCATGACATTAATAAGACACTTCCAGACATCAAAGATATAATCCATGACAGTAATCAAACACTACCAGACACTGAAGATAGAAACCATGACATTAATAAGACACTTCCATACACTGAAGACATAAACCATGACATTAATAAGACACTTCCATACACTGAAGATAGAAACCATGACATTAATAAGACACTTCCATACACTGAAGATAGAAACCATGACATTAATAAGACACTTCAGACACTGAAGATAGAAATCCTGACATTAATAAGACGCTTCTAGACACTGAAGATTGAAACCATGACATTAATAAGACACTTCCATAGACTGAAGATAGAAACCATGCCATTAATAAGACACTTCCTGACACTGAAAATAGAAACCATGACATTAATAAGACCAGATACAGAAGCTAAAAACCATGACATTAATAAAACGCTTCCAGACACTGAAGATATAAAACCATGACATTAATAAGACACTTCCAGACACTGAAGATATAAAACCATGACATTAATCAGACACGTTCAAGCACTGAAAATGGAAACCATGACATTAATACGACACTTCCATACACTGAAGATAGAAACCATGACATTAATAAGACACTTCCAGACACTGAAGATAGAAATCAAGACAGTAATGATACACTACCAGACACTGAAGATAGAAACCATGACATTAATAAGACACTTCCAGACACTGAAGATATAAAACCATGACATTAATAAGACACTTCCAGACACTGAAAATGGAAACCATGACATTAATAAGACACTTCCAGACACTGAAAATGGAAACCATGCCATTAATAAGACACTTCCAGACACTGAAGATAGAAACCATGCCATTAATAAAGACACTTCCATACACTGAAGATAGAAACCATGACATTAATAAGACACTTCCAAACATTGAAGATAGAAACCATGACATTAATAAGACACTTCCAGACAATGAAGATAGAAACCATGACATTAATAAGACACTTCAAGACACTGAAGATAGAAACCATGGCATTAATAAGACACTTTCATACACTGAAGATAGAAAAACCATGACATTAATAAGACACTCCAAGACACTGAAGATAGAAACCATGACATTGACATTAATAAGACAGTTCCAGACACTGAAGATAGAAACCATTATATTAATAAGACACTTCCATACACTGAAGATAGAAACCATGACATTAATAAGACACTTCCATACACTGAAGATAGAAACCATGACATTAATAAGACACTTCCATAGACTGAAGATAGAAACCATGACATTAATAAGACTTCAAGACACTGAAGATAGCCATGACATTAATAAGACACTTCCAGACACTGAAGATAGAAACCATGACATTAATAAGACACTTCCAGACACTGAAGATAGAAGCCATGACATTAATAAGACACTTCCAGACATCAAAGATATAATCCATGACAGTAATCAAACACTACCAGACACTGAAGATAGAAACCATGACATTAATAAGACACTTCCATACACTGAAGACATAAACCATGACATTAATAAGACACTTCCATACACTGAAGATAGAAACCATGACATTAATAAGACACTTCCATACACTGAAGATAGAAACCATGACATTAATAAGACACTTCCAGACACTGAAGATAGAAATCCTGACATTAATAAGACGCTTCTAGACACTGAAGATTGAAACCATGACATTAATAAGACACTTCCATAGACTGAAGATAGAAACCATGCCATTAATAAGACACTTCCTGACACTGAAAATAGAAACCATGACATTAATAAGACACTACCAGATACAGAAGCTAAAAACCATGACATTAATAAAACGCTTCCAGACACTGAAGATATAAAACCATGACATTAATAAGACACTTCCAGACACTGAAGATATAAAACCATGACATTAATCAGACACGTTCAAGCACTGAAAATGGAAACCATGACATTAATACGACACTTCCATACACTGAAGATAGAAACCATGA
>JAXRKP010000164.1:237500-262500 GCA_037039925.1 Doris montereyensis
TTGTGGTTTGTGGGTTGTGGTTTTGTTGTGGGTTGTGGTTTTGGGTTGTGGTTTGTGGGTTGTGGGTTGTGGGTTGTGGGTTGTGGGTTTGGTTTGTGGGTTGTGGTTTGTGGGTTGTGGTTTATAGGTTGTGGGTTGTGGTTTTGTGGGTTGTGGTTTGTGGTTTGTGGTTTGTAGGTTGTGGGTTGTGGTTTGTGGGTTGTGGTTTGTGGGTTGTGGGTTGTGGGTTGTGGTTTGTGGGCTGTGGGTTGTGGGTTGTGGGTTGTGGTTTGTGGGTTGTGGTTTATAGGTTGTGGTTTGTGGGTTGTGGGTTGTGGTTTGTGCGTTGTGGTTTGTGGATTGTAGGTTGTGGGTTGTGGGTTGTGGTTTGGTTTGTGGATTGTGGTTTGTGGGTTGTGTAAATAGGGCCGTCACCGTCATGAGGTGCCCTAGTGGTCGGTTAGGCTGGCTGGAAGACTTGGGAACATGAGGACAGGTTCGAATCCTGCCAATGCCAGATCTGACAGCATGTTGCATGGGGGTTTGTTTGATTTGATTTACACATCCACACCTATAGTGATCTCGATGTTTTTTGGGTAGGAGTTTTAAATTTTATCTGACTGCCCTGTAAACAGTCAGGGGATGTTTAACGTGCACAGAGTGCACAGAGAAAAAATGGCTTCAAAGTTTCTCAAACGCTCATTTTCACAGAATTACAAGATTGTGGGGGGGGGGTAGATGTTGCTCGTAATAACTCGAGAATTTGTTTTTAACCGTTGACGGGGCTCGAACCCACTACGTTGTGGGTTGAGAGACCGACACCTTGCCTCGGTACGACCGAGTCCCCTCTGTTGCATGGGAAACGTTTAACACGAATGGTCCCATTCAAATGAAATGTGTACTCAGCTGCTAGGGGATTGTGGGGTACACTTCACACACCGAAGATAGAAACCATCTCATTAATAAGACACTTCAAGACACTAAAGATGGAAACCTGGACATTAATAAGACACTCCCAGACACTGAAGATTGAAATCATGACATTAATAAGACACTTCCAGACGCTGAAGTTAGAAACTATGACATTAAAAAGACACTTCAAAGCACTGAAGATAGAAACCATGACATTAATAAGACACTTCCAGACACTGAAGATTGAAACCATGACATTAATAAGACACTTCCAAGCACTGAAGATGGACACCATTACATTAATAAGACACTTCCAGACATCAAAGATAGAACCCATGACAGTGATCAAACACTACCAGACAATGAAAATATAATCCATGACAGTAAATAAACATTACCAGACACTGAAGATAGAAACCAATGGCAGTAATCAAACACTACCAGACACTGAAGATAGAAATCAAGACAGTAATGACACACTACTAGACACTGAAGATAGAACCCATGACAGTAATCAAACACTACCAGACACTGAAGATAGAAATCAAGACAGTAATGAAACACTACCAGACACTGAAGATAGAAATCAAGACAGTAATGACACACTACCAGACACTGAAGATAGAAATCAAGACAGTAATGACACACTACCAGACACTGAAGATAGAAATCAAGACAGTAATCACACACTACTAGACACTGAAGATAGAACCCATGACAGTAATCAAACACTACCAGACACTGAAGATAGAAGCCAAGACAGTAATCAAACACTACCAGACACTGAAGATAGAAGCCATGACAGTTATCAAACATTACCAGACACTGAAGATAGAACCAAATGACAGCAATCACACATTACCAGACACTGAAGATAGAAACCAAGACAGTAATCACACATTACCAGACACTGAAGCTAGAACCCATGACAGTAATCAAACACTACCAGGCACTGAAGACATTGTCCATGACAGTAATCAAACACTACCAGACACTGAAGATAGAAACCAAGACAGTAATCAAACACTACTAGACACTGAAGATAAAATCAAGACAGTAATCAAACACTACCAGACACTGAAGAGAGAACCCATGACAGTAATCAAACACTACTAGATACTGAAGATAGAACCCATGACAGTAATCAAACACTACTAGACACTGAAGATAAAACCAATGACAGTAATCAAACACTACTAGACACTGAAGATAGAACCCATGACAGTAATCAAACACTACTAGACACTGAAGATAGAACCCATGACAGTAATCAAACACTACCAGGCACTGAAGACATTATCCATGACAGTAATCAAACATTACCAGACACTGAAGATAGAAACCAAGACAGTAATCACACACTACTAGACACTGAAGATAGAACCCATGACAGTAATCAAACACTACCAGACACTGAAGATATAATCCATGACAGTAATCAAACACTACCAGACACTGAAGATAGAACCCAATGACAGTAATCAAACACTACTAGACACTGAAGATAGAACCCAATGACAGTAATCAAACACTACCAGACACTGAAGATAGAACCCATGACAGTAACCAAACACTACCAGACACTGAAGATAGAACCCAATGACAGTAATCAAACACTACCAGACACTGAAGATAGAACCCAAATGACAGTAATCAAACACTACCAGACACTGAAGAAGGAACCCAATGACAGTAATCAAACACTACCAGACACAAGATAGAACCCAATGACAGTAATCAAACACTACCAGACATTGAAGATAGAACCCAATGACAGTAATCAAACACTACCAGACATTAAAGATAGAACCCAATGACAGTAATCAAACACTACCAGACACTGAAGATAGAACCCAATGACAGTAATCAAACACTACCAGACACTGAAGATATAACCCATGACAGTAATCAAACACTACCAGACACTGAAGATAGAACCCAAATGACAGTAATCAAACACTACCAGACACTTGAAGATAGAACCCAATGACAGTAATCAAACACTACCAGACACTGAAGATAGAACAAATGACAGTAATCAAACACTACCAGACACTGAAGATAGAACCAATGACAGTAATCAAACACTACCAGACACTGAAGATAGAACCCAATGACAGTAATCAAACACTACCAGACACTGAAGACAGAAACAATGACAGTAATCAGACACTACCAGACACTGAAGATAGAACCCAATGACAGTAATCAGCAGACAATGACAGTAGTCAAACACCAGACACTGAAGACAGAATCAATGACAGTAATCAAACACTACCAGACATTGAAGATAGAACCCAATGACAGTAATCAAACACTTAGACACTGAAGATAGAACCCAATGACAGTAATCAAACACTACCAGACACTGAAGATAGAACCCATGACAGTAATCAAACACTACCAGACACTGAAGATAGACCCAAATGACAGTAATCAAACACTACCAGACACTGAAGATAGAACCCATGACAGTAATCAAACACTACCAGACACTGAAGATAGAAACCAATGACAGTAATCAAACACTACCAGACACTGAAGATAGAACCCAATGACAGTAATCAAACACTACCAGACACTGAAGATGGAATCCAATGACAGTAATCAAACACTACCAGACACTGAAGATAGAACCCAATGACAGTAATCAAACACTACCAGACACTGAAGATAGAACCCAATGACAGTAATCAAACACTACCAGACATTGAAGATAGAAACCAATGACAGTAATCAAACACTACCAGACACTGACAATGACAGTAATCAAACACTACCAGACACTGAAGATAGAAACAATGACAGTAATCAGACACTGAAGATAGAACCAATGACAGTAATCAAACACTGACACTGAAGATAGAACCCAATGACAGTAATCAAACACTACCAGACACTGAAGACATTATCCATGACAGTAATCAAACACTACCAGACACTGAAGATAGAACCCAATGACAGTAATCAAACACTACCAGACACTGAAGATAGAACCCAATGACAGTAATCAAACACTACCAGACACTGAAGATAGAATCCATGACAGTAATCAAACACTACCAGACACTGAAGATAGAACCCAATGACAGTAATCAAACACTACCAGACACTGAAGATAGATAGAACCCAGACATGAAGATATAATAATCAGTAATCAACACTACCAGACACTGAAGATAGAACCCAATGACAGTAATCAAACACTACCAGACACTGAAGATAGAACCAATGACAGTAATCAAACACTACCAGACACTGAAGATAATCAAACACTACCAGACACTGAAGATAGAACCAATGACAGTAATCAAACACTACCAGACACTGAAGATAGAACCCAAATGGAACAAACACTACCAGACATGACATGACAGTAATCAAACACTACCAGACATTGAAGATAGAACCCAATGACAGTAATCAAATACTACCAGACACTGAAGATAGAACCTATGACAGTAATCAAACACTACCAGACACTGAAGATGGAACCCAATGACAGTAATCAAACACTACCAGACATTGAAGATAGAACCCAATGACAGTAATCAAACACTACCAGACATTGAAAATAGAAACCAATGACAGTAATCAAACACTACCAGACATTGAAAATAGAACCCAATGACAGTAATCAGACACTACCAGACATTGAAGATAGAAACCAATGACAGTAATCAAACACTACCAGACATTGAAGATAGAATATGACATTAACAAACACTACCAGACATTGAAAATAGAAACCAATGACAGTAATCAAACACTACCAGACACAGACGATAGAAACAATGACAGTAAGCAGACACTGACATTGAAAATAGAAACCAATGACAGTAGGCAAACACTACCAGACACTGAAGATAGAACCAATGACAGTAATCAAACACTATCAGACATTGAAGATAGAAACAATGACAGTAATCAAACACTACCAGACACTGAAGATGGAACCCAATGACAGTAATCAAACACTACCAGACATTGAAGATAGAACCCAATGACAGTAATCAAACACTACCAGACATTGAAGATGGAACCCAATGACAGTAATCAAACACTACCAGACATTGAAAATAGAACCCAATGACAGTAATCAGACACTACCAGACACTGAAGATAGAAACCAATGACAGTAATCAAACACTACCAGACATTGAAGATAGAACCCATGACTTTAATCAAACACTACCAGACATTGAAAATAGAAACCAATGACAGTAATCAAACACTACCAGACACTACCTGACTTAATCAGAAGATAGAAACAATGACAGTAAGCAGACACTACCAGACAGTAAGCAGACACTACCAGACATTGAAAATAGAAACCAATGACAGTAATCAAACACTACCAGACACCGAAGATAGAAACAATGACAGTAAGCAGACACTACCGGACACTGAATATAGAAACAATGACAGTAGGCAGACACTACCAGACACTGAAGATAGAAACCAATGACAGTAATCAAACACTACAGACAGATAGAAACAATGACAGCAATCAAACACTACCAACCAATGAAGCAATGACAGCAATCAAACACTACCAGACACTGAAGATAGAAGCAATGACAGTAATCAAACACTACCAGACACTGAAGATAAAACCAATGACAGTAATCAAACACTAGCAGACACTGAAGATAAAACCAATGACAGTAATCAAACACTACCAGACACTGAAGATAAAACCAATGACAGTAATCAAACACTACCAGACACTGAAGATAGAAACCAATGACAGCAATCAAACACTACCAGACACTGAAGATAGAACCAATGACAGTAATAAGAAACTACCAGACACTGAAAATAGAAATCTTTCATTCTTTCTTTCTTGATCAGTTCCCATTCTGCCTTCCAGTGTGTGGGTTGAGATACGCGACTTGATCTTTCCTCAAGAGTCCTGTTTTGTCATGTTCTGTTTCCTTCAAACAATGCCTCTTTTATATCTTGTTTCCACTTTCCCCGAGGTCTGCCTGTTGGTAGTTTATACCTTGGGCTTTAGCACTGATTTAGCTATGCTATCGTCATTCATTCTGTTTACATGCCCAAACCATCTCAATTGATTTATTTCCATCTTTGTTCTTATGCCATCTGCTTTGGTTTGAAGTCTTATTGTTGTGTTTCTGATTTTGTCTCTTTTAGTTTTCCCTACTACTCTTCTTAGATATTTCATTGAAGCTGCCTGTACTTTACTGTATTCTCTACTGTCTAATGTCCAGGTTTCGCTGCCATAGAGGAGAGTAGGACAATAAACTGTGTTGTATACTGCCATTTTTGTTTTTGTTGACAATTCTTGTTTACTTATAAATGCCTTGATTTGGGCATGTAAACAGAATGAATGACAATAGAATAGCCAAATCAGTATACAGTGCTAAAGCCCAAGGTAAAGGACCCAAAGGCAGACCTTGGAGAAAATGGGAAGAAGAAATAAAAGAGAAATTGAAGAATAGTCATTTAACTTTATTAGAAGGAAACAGAAAATGCTAGGACAGGGCATCCAGGAGAAAGATCATTTCGGGCACCTGAACCCAAACACCGAAAGGTAGAATGGGAACTGATAAAGAAAGAAAGAAAGAGATCTGAACCCATACACCGAAAGGTAGAACGGGAACTAATAAATACATAAAGAAAGAAAGCCTTTGGATTCTCAGGCTGGATTCTTCTCTTAGTTTTCCCCGTGAGCTAACCATTACTCCAAGTTAATTGTAAATTCTCCCTGGCCAATTCAAGATTTTGTGCTTTAGCTTCCCTAGTTATTAGCAATGTTTTGGATTTCTTTGCATTTACTCTCATTCCTCTTTTATATAGTTCACTATCTATCATGTGGATATTCGACTGAAGGTCACTTTCCGATTTTCCAAACAGAGCTAAATCATCTGGTTTGAGCTTCCACATACCTACATTCATTTTTGTTTGTTTTGAGGATGCCTTTGCGACTGAATCCATAAATGTGATAAACAAAAGAGGACTTAGGACACAACCCTGTCTTACTCTCATATTTACCTCAAATTTTGAGATATGTTTCGACCTTCTCTCACTGCACATGTTGGTTTATTGTAAAAAATGGCTTCTATTAAATGTTGCTCTACATTGTGATTTTTAAAGGAATGTTATAATTCGTCCATCCTCACAGTGTCAAATCCCTTTTCTAAGTCAATCAAACACAGGTGCAGGTCAATGTTTCTCTCAAGGACGTTTTTTATTATGTGTCTAATTGCAAATATGTGGTTCTGTACACTTCTTACTGGTCTAAACCCACTTCGATGTTCTTCAATCTGATGCTCTACTCTTTTCCATAGTTCCATTTCCAGTTTCATTGTATGCACTTTTCCTCGTACGTGAAGTAGTGATATCACTCTTTAGTTTGATGGTTCCATAATTGATCCTTTCTTATGTATTGGTTCTACCGTTCCCTTTTTTCCAGTCGCCTGGCACCTGTTTGGATGCCATGCTTGCTGGCATATTGCATGCAGCGGTTTGTCTGCCTGTCTTCCTTGGTTTTCAATAATTTCTGGATAAAATTGATATGCTCCGGGGGCATTTTTCTTATAACTGTTTAAAGTTCTTCCATTGAGATATCTACATCTTCAGCTGTCTCCTCTGGATTACTTGTTACTCTTACTAATTGATCTAGACTCCTATGTTCAGGAGGGATTATGTAATTGTTGAAAATACTTTCTCCATGTTTCCATGATTTTGCTGTCTTCTTTCATTATTTCTCCTTTGACGCTCTTAGTTTGTCGCATTGGTCTTTCTCGTACTCTTCATTGACCCCAGAACAGCTTTTGATATCCGTGATAGTTTTCTTGAAGTCTTTGTGGCTCATGGTGGCCAGGCTTTTTTTCTGTCTATTCCTTGTATTTGTCTCGTCTTTGTCCGTGATAGTTTTTTTGAAGTCTTTGTCCAAACTCTGCCAATAATTCATATTTTGCTTTCCTCACTTCTTCTTTGGCGATAGGGTTTTTACTTACATAATCTGTCCTATCCTCTGGCCTCTTTGTTCGCAATATTTCTCCAAGGCAGCCATCCTTCTTTTCTTGGATTTAAGTCTTGACATTCTCATTCCATCATGCTGTTCTTTTCCTATCTCCTTTAATTTGTTTCTTACAACAGACCTCTTCTGTACAACTGAGGAGTGTTTCTTTATACATTTGCTACTTTTCTTCTATTGTGCTATCATTCAGATCCATCTGCCTTTCACTGATAAATCTTTTTATCCTGGATTGGTATATCTGTTTTACAATTGGTTTATTTAGTTCTTCTATTTTGAGTTTAGTAGCTTTTTTCTCTTTCCTTTTCTTTTTGTTGTCTTCAGTCAACAATCCCATTTTGGCAATCACTAGGCAATAATCAGTAAATATTTCAGCTCCTTTATTTACTCTTGCATCTGTTGAGCTGTAAAAAGAGAGCTGCTAACTAATATGTATTCCTATTCAGGGAGCTTAGTTAGCTCGGTTGGTAGCGCTTTCTTTTCATGGCGAGGCGATGGGGGCCAACGCAGAGGCGGGTTCGATCCCCATGGTGGCCAGGATTGTTTTCTGTCCATTCCTTGTATTTGTCTCGTCTTATGTGGCTTTCATATTATCTTGTGTCATTAACTTAACTAATATGTAGTCTATAATTGATTTTTCACATCTGTCTTCATTTACTATTGTATATTTATGGATATCTTTTTATAAGGAAAAATGTGTTGGCTATTTTCATGTTATTCATTAGGCAAAAATCTATTAGTCTCTCTCTCCATTTGGAGAAATTGTTGTATCTCCTTCTTGAACTATTACTCCTCCGATGTTTCTACTGTTTTCATTACTGGAATAATTCTGCCCATGCTCCCATGAACCTTATCTACCAACGGATACTTTGAACAGCCGTTTGCGCCGTGTTACTTCCCCCCCCTAGATTCGCTTTTTGGAAACACTTCCCAGACGCAACGACTCGGTAAACTGCAACGACTACAAAATCGAGTAACAAGGTTGATTCTGGGTACTCATGGTCAATTTGATGGATACAGATCAAAGGAGTTATTGCGTGCTCATCATTGGCTTCCAGTTAAAGCCCACATCGACTACATCATTGGCTTCCAGTTAAAGCCCGCATCAACTACATCATTGGCTTCCAGTTAAAGCCCACATCGACTACTTGCTTGGCTTCCAGTTAAAGCCCACATCGACTACTTGATTGGCTTCCAGTCAAAACCCACATCTACTACATCATTGGCTTCCAGTTAAAGCCCGTATCGACTACTTGATTGGCTTCCAGTTAAAGCCCACATCGACTACTTGATTGACTTCTAGTTAAAGCCCACATCGACTACATCATTGGCTTCCAGTTAAAGCCCACATCGACTATTTGATTGGCTTCCAGTTAAAGCCCACATCGACTACATCATTGGCTTCCAGTTAAAGCCCACATCGACTATTTGATTGGCTTCCAGTTAAAGCCCACATCGACTACATCATTGGCTTCCAGTTAAAGCCCACATCGACTATTTGATTGGCTTCCAGTTAAAGCCCACATCGACTACATCATTGGCTTCCAGTTAAAGCCCACATCGACTACTTGATTGGCTTCCAGTTAAAGCCCACATCGACTACATCATTGGTTTCCAGTTAAAGCCCACATCGACTATTTGATTGGCTTCTAGTTAAAGCCCACATCGACTACATGATTGGCTTCTAGTTAAAGCCCACATCGACTACATCATTGGCTTTCAGTTAAAGCCCACATCAACTATATCATTGGCTTCCAGTTAAAGCCTACATCGACTACTTGATTGATTGCCCACATCGATTATATCATTGGCTTCCAGTTAAAGCCCACATCGACTACTTGATCAGTTGGACTTCTTGATTCCAGTTAAAGCCCACATCGACTACATCATTGGCTTCCAGTTAAAGCCCACATCGACTACATCATTGGCTTCCAGTTAAAGCCCACATCGACTATTTGATTGGCTTCTAGTTAAAGCCCACATCAACTACATCATTGGCTTTCAGTTAAAGCCCACATCGACTACTTGATTGTTTGCAGTTAAAGCCCACATCGACTACTTGATTGGCTTCCAGTTAAAGCCCACATCGACTACATGATTGGCTTCCAGTTAAAGCCCACATCGACTACTTGATTGGCTTCCAGTTAAAGCCCACATCGACTACTTGATTGGCTTCCACTAAAGCCCGCATCGACTACATTATTGGCTTCCAGTTAAAGCCCACATCGACTACGTCATTGGCTTCCAGTTAAAGCCCACATCGACTACTTGATTGGCTTCCAGTTAAAGCCCACATCGACTACGTCATTTGCTTCAGTTAAAGCCCACATCGACTACTTGATTGGCTTCCAGTTAAAGCCCACATCGACTACATCATTGGCTTCAGTTGCCCACATCGACTACTTGATTGTTTCCAGTTAAAGCCCACATCGACTACTTGATTGTTTGCAGTTAAAGCCCACATCGACTACTTGATTGGCTTCCAGTTAAAGCCAACATGGACTACTTGATTGTTTGCAGTTAAAGCCCACATCGACTACTTGATTGTTTGCAGTTAAAGCCAACATCGACTACTTGATTGTTTGCAGTTAAAGCCCACATCGACTACTTGATTGTTTGCAGTTAAAGCCAACATCGACTACTTGATTGTTTGCAGTTAAAGCCCACATCGACTACTTGATTGTTTGCAGTTAAAGCCCACATTGACTACTTGATTGGCTTCCAGTTAAAGCCCACATCGACTACTTGATTGTTTGCAGTTAAAGCCAACATCGACTACTTGATTGTTTTGCAGTTAAAGCCCACATCCCTACTTGATTGACCACTTGATTGATTGGCTTCCAGTTAAAGCCCACATAGACTACTTGATTGGCTTCCAGTTAAAGCCCACATCGACTACTTGATTGGCTTCAGTTAAAGCCCACATAGATTACTTGCTTGGCTTCAAAGCTTTAATTAATACTCGCCACCATTGCATTCAAAAGTTGATCATCCCGCATAGTTCCGTACGACAACTCAAATCAACAGGAAAATGCCTTCTCAAAGTCCTAAAATCTAAGCTGAAAGAATTTAGAGATTTAAATTTAAAAAACCCTGAAAACCCATTAGTTGTCAAATATTTAGGATATTTTTTTATTATTGCACATATCGACCTCTGTATTTAAGAGTTAGATTTAGATTTAAGATTAAATGTTCTTATGAACGTGTCTTGACTAATTCAATTTGTCCAGTAATATTGATTTTTAAAATTGTTAAGCGCTTTGAGCCTTCGGTGAAAAGCGCTATAGAATCGCATACGTTATTTATTCATTCGACCGTGTCTGGAATTGCTACTAATGTAAAGAGGATTGTGCACTGTTGTGTAAACCAGCATTTTGTTCTTTTCCGCTATTCCTATACTTGTGCGCACACAGACCAGCAACCCCTCTCCCTTGTTACGTACTCAGTGCTTGGCGAGGGTCTTGTCGACAGCCAGATGATAGCATGTTATCCGATTGGACACATTAATTTACTACCACTTTTTAAGGGTTTTCAGCGCCATCTCCTCAGTCAGTGTTAAGATAATTGACGTCAAAATTTTGACAACTTGTACCTACCTTCGGCAACAAAATATTCTTTGACAAAAAATATTCTTTGACAAAAAATATTTTCTACATAACCTTGTAGATAAATGCTTGTTTTTACCCGAAACGCAAGGAACAGAAAATCAACTAGCCAATCCAGATGCCGGCGGCCGCCTTTCCCCCCCCCCGACCTCTTAACAGGATAATGAATTCAATCAGACATATGTACTTTTCTCATAAACAACGCTTTAATTTCATGTTTTTTTCTCTCACAAAATACGACATATCCATCATCTGCTCACTTCACAAAACGCGATATATCCAATAAATGTGAAAAATAGAAGAAAACAGGAAACAAACAACATTGAAATTATCATCAATCACGTTAATGGTGATTTGGTTAATAAAAAAAAACGCCGAAAAACAACTTTAACTAAGATTCAATGTGTTAAAAGCAGTCAAAGATAAGGCCTGCCTTTGGAGAGAAAAAATTCGCACTGCAGGTCTCTGTGGGCGTGGCCAGATATTAAGCCATTTGACTAGTGAGTTCTGATTGGCTGAAAATGCACGTATTGCGTTTTGTGAAAAATCAAATTTGGTCTATATCGTGTTTTGTGATTCTGGACATGGAGTTTTCAGCGATTCGGGCAGCTTCTCTGACGAGTCTAAAGATGAAGATTTCAATCATTTGGGCAGTTTCTGGGGTGATTTGGAAATCGTTACGAATTTTGAACGATGGGTTTTCACTTATTCAGGCAGTTTGTCAGGTGATTTGGAAATCGTTGCCAATTCTGGACGATGGGTATTCATGGATTCGGGCAGCTTCTTGCGTGATTCCTGATGGTCACGCTGACCAATGATGGATACCGATCTTCAAAAACATTTCTTAAATTTGCATTGATGATAGCCAAGGTGGAGTCATAGGGCATGTCCTGTTGATCGATGAGGTGGTGAATGTTGCTGTGCTCATCTGAATAAGATACAATAAGAAAAAGAAGAAATAAGATAAATGATTCCAAGGAATTGAGGTCATTGTTGTCAATCTCGTCTGCAATTTTCTAACGTATGGTGCATCCACCATATATCACTGGCAGTCCATCTGTCTTTCTATCTATTTTGTGTTTTGTCTGTTTGTCTACTTACCCAGCAACATATGTCTGTCTGTATGTCTGTTTGATCTGTCTGTCTGTCTGTATCTCCCCCCCTCTCTCTCTCTCTCTCTCTCTCTCTCTCTCTCTCTCTCTCTCTCTCTCTCTCTCTCTCTCTCTCTCTCTCTCTCTCTCTCTCTCTCTCTGTCTGTCTCTGTGTCTGTCTCTGTCTCCGTTTCCGTGTCTGTCTCTCTCTCTCTCTCGGTCTCTCTGTAACTGTCTCTGTCTCTGTCTGTCTGTCTGTCTGTCTGTCTGTCTGTCTGCCTCTCTCTCTCTCTCTCTCTCTCTCTCTCTCTCTCTCTCACACACACACACACACACACACAGTCTCTCTCTCTCATACACACACACACACACACTCTCTCTCTCTCTCTCTCTCTCTCTCTCTCTCTCTCTCTCTCTCTCTCTCTCTGTCTCTGTCTGTCTGTCTGTCTGTCTGTCTGTCTGTCTGTCTCTCTCCCTCTCTCTCTCTCTCTCTCTCTCTCTCTCTCTCTCTCTCTCTCTCTCTCTCTCTCTCTCTCTCTCTCTCTCTCTCTCTCTCTCTCTCTCTCTCTCTCTCTCTCTCTCCCTCTCTTGTCTTGCTTTCTTGCGCATGTCCATTTGATCGACCTATTAGCAATGTGACTGACCCTCGTAGAACACCGTGTAGTCGTAATGCGCTGTCATCGGGTCCGTTTGCCCTAACGACGGGAAAGACTTTGTGACCATGAAACAGAACGTGGCATCAGTGTACACCTGGCCACATGGAGACTGGCGAGGGCATTTGGTAATGCTGGTACATCCGCCGTGCTCTGTGAGAAATGGCAATCAAAACGTGAATTTGGTTTTTCTTCCTCAAAATAAATAATGTTTCTGTTGACTACGGGTATCTCGGGGTTTTAGGGAAGAATTTCATAACTTTATCCCCAAGATTGACCTGTAAACAGCTTAATGCGCCAAAAGCATTGTGATTTGCACACGGCACCTCCTTGTTATCGCACGTCTCCGATAGAACTAGGCGTCGATCCCCTTCTACATCAGCATATGTGTTTGATGCTCGAAATGGTCTTTCCCAAGCTACCTGACATTTTCTGTTTCTTTCTGTCCAAGTTTCTGCTTTAGTGCCTATCTTATAACATCTTCCCACTTTCTCCGAGTTCTGCCTTTTGGTTTTTTACATTGGGTTAAGCATCATACATGTATGCTGATTTAGCTATTCTATTGTCATTCAATCTGTTAACATGTTTAAACCATCTCAGTTGATTTCTTTCTATCTTCGTTTTTATGCAATCTGCTTTGGTCTGATTGATGTGTTTCTGATTTTGTGGTTTTTAGTTTTCTCTTATTAGCTATTTCATTTTAGTTGCCTGTATTCTACTGTATTACCTACTGGCTAAGGTCCAGTCCCGGTTTTACTGCCATAAAGGAGAGTGGGACGATAAAATGTATTGCATACTGCCATTTTGGTATTTGTTGACAATTCTTGTTTACCTACAACTACCTTTCCTAGATGGTTGTATATTGCACTTGCCTTTTGGATTCTCTGGCTGATTTCGTCTCTTAGTTTTCCACCTGACTTAATCATTAGTTTTAGGTAATTGTAGACTTGAACTTGTAACTTTTCTCTGCGTATTTTAAGATTTTGTGTTTTATTCTCCCTATTTGCTACCCTTGATTCTGTTTTCTTAGCATTTACTTTCATTCCTCTTCCATTATTCAGCATATTGATATTATATTGAAGGTCACTTTTGGATTTTCAAAATAGAGCTAAGTCATCAGCGAGTGAACGCATTCATAGATTTACCAGCTTGAGTTCCCACATACCTACATTCAGTGTCTTCATTTTTACCATGCCTTTGCGATTGAATCCATAAATGTAATGAACAAAGGAGAGCTTAAAATACAGCCCTTTCGAACTTCTACATCTACATTGCATTCTTCAAGTCTTTACAGCTACTCACACTGCATATGTTGGTTTATTGTAACACATTTTAACAACTTCTATCAAAATTTGTTCTGCAAAAGTTCACCTCTCTTATTAAATGCCCCCTTTTAAAGTCAATAAAACAGAGCTTCAATTCAATGTTTCTTTCAAGGAGTGTTTCTATTATTTGTCTAATTGTAAATATGTGGTACTGTACACTTC
Source organism: Doris montereyensis (assembly GCA_037039925.1). NCBI lineage: Eukaryota > Metazoa > Mollusca > Gastropoda > Nudibranchia > Dorididae > Doris > Doris montereyensis. The sequence goes on from JAXRKP010000164.1 coordinate 252,234, forward strand.
TCCCTGGTCTGAATCCGCTCTGAGCTTCTTCAATCTGATCTTTTACTCTTTTCTTAAGCCTCATTTCTTGTATCCTGGCATATACATCGGATACGCTCGAAGTGACATCCTTCTATAGTTTGAGAATTCCATAGTGGATGTTTTCTTGTGTATTGGTACTACCATTCCCTTCTTCCAGTCATCTGGCACCTGTTTTGACTGCCATGTATGTTGACATATTTCATGCAGTAGTTTGTCTGCCTCTCTTCCTTGGTATTTTAATTATTTCTGGATAAATCTAATATGCCACTGGGACCTTTCTTAGTTTCACATTTTGCATAACCGTTTGGATTTCTTCCATTGAGATATCTACATCTTCAACTCTCTCATCTGGATTACTTATTTTTCTTACTAGTTATGTAATAGCGGGATTTTCAGTTGTCTAGAAAAAAATAAATGCGCCTTGAAAAGGATTTGGGGAGAGGAAGGGCGGGTGTTGGAGGGCGGCACTGGGCGGTTGGCTGTTTACAGGGCAGTCCGGGAAAATCAATAACCCCACCAAAACCCATGAGATCACCTTAGTTATTGATGTGGGTAAAATCAATAATCCCACAAAAACCCATGAGATCACCTTAGTTATTGATGTGGGTAAAATCAATAATCCCACAAAAACCCATGAGATCACCTTAGTTATTGATGTGGGTAAAATCAATAACCCCACAAAAACCCATGAGATCACCTTAGTTATTGATGTGGGTAAAATCAATAATCCCACAAAAACCCATGAGGTCACCTTAGTTATTGATGTGGGTAAAATCAATAATCCAACCAAAAACCCATGAGATCACCTTAGTTATTGATGTGGGTAAAATCAATAATCCCACCAAAACCCATGAGATCACCTTAGTTATTGATGTGGGTAAAAGCAAATACAAATTAAAGGATTAGTAAAAGTGCTGTCTTTATAATTGTCATTTATATGACGTTTGTAAATCTCAACATAATTGTATCAAATTTAAGATGAATTTCTATGTGATACAAAGAATCTATCTGTTGTACTTTTACGAATTTGATTCCCTTGTATTTCTTATGCTGTGGTTACAACTGTTCCATTTCTCCTTTTACCATTTCACATCTTTATAATATGGAATGTAATATCTAAAAGACATTTAGCATGACATACAGCACCTAACAGTACAAAATAATTTCTTTAAAAAAACCCAACAAGAACAAAGAAAGTAAAACAAAAATCTGCCGAAAAAATACCCGTTGTCAAAACAAACACCTGCAGCTCGGTTTCGCTCATAGCCACAGAGAGAACGAACGCTTTGTTTTTGATTTGATTAGATTTGACATATGACCCTCTGGTTGAGAGGCCACCGTCTAAACTCGGGACCACCAAACCCTCTGATCGTCGACGAGAGACTGCGATGGCAAAAATGGGTGGAGGAGGAGGAGGGGGGAGGGGGCTGCGGATGAAAAGGTCAAAGGTGAGACGTAATGTGGACGTACCTCTAATTTCGTTGTGCTCGCAGTCACAGAGATTATCATTTTGACATAAAGTACGCCAACTTTCTGCAGATGAAAAGGTCAAAGGTAAGACATTAAATAGGCATGGATTAGATGTTAGAGCTGTTCCCTTGGGACAAAATTCAAAAATCCTTAAAAGAGATAAAAAAATAAATAAATAAAAACAGAAAATAATTCATGAGAACCAAATCGGTTTGAACCAGGGACCTTCAAATCGACGCCCATGGCTTGGCCATCGCAGGAAAGCATAATACGACTACTGGCAATCGAGCTCCTTAAGAGAAATATTTTCATCAACAAGATCGTTCATGCGCATCCAATCATGACTGGCAAGTGTTCTAATAACGTAAAGTAAGAATTAGACAAGGAAACGTTGGCTAGCTAGCTCCGTAGCTGCAAGCCGCTGGTTGACTGGTTAGCTTAGCTAGCTGAAAGCCGCTGGTTGATTGGCTAGCTGGGTAGCTGGGTAGCTGAAAACCGCTGGTTGATTGGCTAGCTGGGCTGAAAACCGCTGGTTGGGCTGACTAGCTGAAAACTGCTGGTTGGCTGGCTAGCTGGGTAGCTGAAAACCGCTGGTTGGCTAGCTGGCTGGGTAGGTGAAAACCGCTGGTTGACTGGCTACCTGGGTAGCTGAAAACCGCTGGTTGGCTGGCTACCTGGGTAGCTGAAAATCGCTGGTTGGCGGGCTACCTGGGTAGCTGAAACCGCTGGTTGGGTAGCTGAAAATCGCTGGTTGACTGGCTAGTTGGGTAGCTGAAAGCCGCTGGTTGACTGGCTAGCTGGGTAGCTGAAAGCCGCTGGTTGGCTGGCTGGGTAGCTGAAAACCACTGGTTGACTGGCTGGCTGACTAGCTGAAAACTGCTGGTTGGCTAGCTAGCTGGGTAGCTGAAAACGGCTGGTTGGACTAGCTGGGTAGCTGAGTCGTTGAGCGGCTCGCTGAAACTGCTGTTGGTAGCTGGCTGACGCTGAAATCCACTGGTTGACTGGCTGCGCTGGGAGCTGAAAACGGCTGGTTTGGCTAGCACTGGGTAGCTGAGTCGTTGAGCGGCTCGCTGACTGGGTAGCTGAGTCGTTGAAACCGCTGGTTTACTGGCTAGCTGGGTAGCTGAAAACTGTTGGTTGGCTGGCTGGGTAGCTGAAAATCGCTGGTTGGCTGGGCTGGAAAACCGTTAGTTAGCTGGCTAGCTGGGTAGCTGAAAATCGCTGTTGGTTGGCTGGCTAGCTGGGTCGTTGAAAACCGTTTGGTTGGCTGGCTAGCTGGGTCGCTGAAAACCGCTGGTTGGCTGGCTAGCTGGGTTGAAAACGCGCTTGGTTGGCTGGCTAGCTGGGTAGCTGAAAACCGCTGGTTGGCTGGCTAGCTGGGTAGCTGAAAATCGCTGGTTGGCTGGCTAGGTGGGTAGCGCTGGTTGAAAATCGCTGGTTGGCTGGCTAGCTGGGTATCTGAAAATCGCTGGTTGGCTGGCTAGGTGGGTATCCGAAAACTGCTCGGTGGCTGGCTAGCTGGGTAGCCGAAAGCTGCTGGTTGGCTGGATAGCTGGGTAGGTGAAAACCGCTGCTTGACTGGCTAGCTGGGTAGCTGAAAACCGCTGGTTGACTGGCTAGCTGGGTAGCTGAAAAACCGCTGGTTGGCTGGCTAGCTGGGTAGCTGAAAATCGCTGGTTGGCTGGCTAGCTGGGTAGCTGAAAATCGCTGGTTGCCTGGCTAGGTGGGTAGCCGAAAACCGCTGGTTGGCTGGCTAGGTGGGTAGCTGAAAATCGCTGGGTATCTGGGTATCTGAAAACTGCGGGTTGGCTGGCTAGCTGGGTAGCCGAAAGCTGCTGGTTGGCTGGCTAGGTGGGTAGCTGAAAATCGCTGGTTGGCTGGCTAGCTGGGTAGCTGAAAATCGCTGGTTGGCTGGCTAGCTGGGTAGCTGAAAATCGCTGGTTGGCTGGCGTGGGTGCTGAAAATCGCTGGTTGGCTGGCTAGCTGGGTAGCTGAAAATGCTGGTTGGCTGGCTGGGTGGATAACTGCTGGTTTGGCTAGGTGGGTAATGAAAACTGCTGGTTGGCTGGCTAGGTGGGTAGCCGAAAACTGCTGGTTGGCTGGCTAGCTGGGTATCCGAAAACCGCTGGTTGTCTGGCTAGCTGGGTAGCTGAAAATCGCTGGTTGGCTGGCTAGCTGGGTAGCTGAAAATCGCTGGTTGTCTGGCTAGCTGGGTAGCTGAAAATCGCTGGTTGTCTGGCTAGCTGGGTAGCTGAAAATCGCTGGTTGACTGGCTAGCTGGGTAGCTGAAAATCGCTGGTTGGCTGGCTAGGTGGGTAGCTGAAAACTGCTGGTTGACTGGCTGGCTGGGTAGCTGACAACTGCTGGTTGGCTGGCTAGGTGGGTAGCCGAAAACTGCTGGTTGGCTGGCTAGTTGGGTAGCTGAAAACTGCTGGTTTGCTGGCTAGCTGGGTCGCTGGAAACTGCTGGTTGGCTCCATGCTGGGTAGCCGAAAATCGCTGGTTGGCTGGCTGGATGGGTAGCTGAAAACTGTTGGTTTGCTGGCTAGGTGGTTGTCCAAAAACTGCTGGTTGGCTTGCTAGCTGGGTAGCTGAAAATCGCTCATTGTCTGGCTAGCTGGGTAGCGAAAATCGCTGATTGGCGGGCTAGGTGGATAGCCGAAAACTGCTGGTTGGCTGGCTAGCTGGGTAGCAAAATCGCTGTTATGATTGGCTGGCTAGGATCGGGGTAGCCGAAAACTGCCTGGTTGGCTGGCTAGGTGGGTAGCTGATAATTGCTGGTTTGCTGTCCAAACTACTGTTATACTCAATGTCGTTTCGCTGGAAGCCGCTGTTATACTCCATGTTGTGTCCCTACGGACGTCCTGTCGTTTGCTATTGTCGACAGTCCAAACTACTGTTATACTCAATGTCGTTTGCTCACGCGACAGTCCAAACTATTGTGATACTCAATGTCGTTTGCTACGCGACAATCCAAACTACTGTTATACTCAATGTCATTTGCTACGTGACAGTCCAAACTACTGTTATACTCAATGTCGTTTGCTCTGTGACAGTCCAAACTACTGTTATACTCAATGTCGTTTGCTACGCGACAGTCCAAACTACTGTTATACTCAATGTCGTTTGCTACGCGACAGTCCAAACTACTGTTATACTCAATGTCGTTTTGCTACGCGACAATCCAAACTACTGTTATACTCAATGTCGTTTGCTACTGCGACAGTCCAAACTACTGTTATACTCAATGTCGTTTGCTACGCGACAGTCCAAACTACTGTTATACTCAATGTCGTTTGCTACGCGACAATCCAAAGTATTGTTATACTCAATGTCATTTGCTACGTGACAGTCCAAACTACTGTTATACTCAATGTCGTTTGCTGCGACAGTCCCAACTACTGTTATACTCAATGTCGTTTGCTACGCGACAATCCAAACTATTGTTATACTCAATGTCGTTTGCTATGCGACAGTCCAAACTACTGTTATACTCAATGTCGTTTGCTACACGACAGTCAAACTATTGTTATACTCAATGTCGTTTGCTACGCGACAGTCCAAACTACTGTTATACTCAATGTCATTTGCTACGTGACAGTCCAAACTATTGTTATACTCAATGTCATTTGCTACGTGACAGTCCAAACTATTGTTATACTCAATGTCGTTTGCTACGCGACAGTCCCAACTATTGTTATACTCAATGTCGTTTGCTACGTGACAGTTTCAACTATTGTTATACTCAATGTCGTTTGCTATGCGACAGTCCCAACTATTGTTATACTCAATGTCGTTTGCTACGCGACAGTCCAAATTATTGTTATATTCAATGTCGTTTGCTACGCGACAATCCAAACTATTGTTATACTCAATGTCGTTTGCTACATGACAGTCCAAACTATTGTTATACTCAATGTCGTTTGCTACGTGATGTCGTTTGCTACGTGATTTCAAACTATTGTTATACTCAATGTCGTTTGCTACGCGACAGTCCAAACTATTGTTATACTCAATGTCGTTTGCTACGCGACAGTCCAAACTATTGTTATATTCAATGTCGTTTGCTACGTGACAATCCAAACTATTGTTATACTCAATGTCGTTTGCTACTTGACAGTCCAAACTATTGTTATACTCAATGTCGTTTGCTATTGACAGTCCAAACTATTGTTATACTCAATGTCGTTTGCTACGTTTGCTCAACGTGACAGTCCAAACTATTGCTATACTCAATGTCGTTTGCTACGTGACAACCCAAACAGTTGTTATACTCAATGTCGTTTGCTACGTGACAGTCCAAACTATTGTTATACTCAATGTTGTTTGCTACGTGACAGTCAAACAAACTCAATGTCGTTTGCTGTGACAACCCAAATATTGTTATACTCAATGTTGTTTGCTACGTGACAACACAAACCGTTGTTATATTTTATGTCGTTTGCTACGTGACAACCCAAACAGTTGTTATACTCAATGTCGTTTGCTACGTGACAACCCAAACCGTTGTTATACTCAATGTCGTTTGCTACGTGACAGTGCAAACTAGTTGTTATACTCAATGTCGTTTGCTACGTGACAACCCAAACAGTTGTTATACTCAATGTCGTTTGCTACGTGACAACCCAAACAGTTGTTATACTCAATGTCGCTTGCTACGTGACAACCCAAACAGTTGTTATGCTCAATGTCGTTTGCTACATGACAACCCAAACAGTTTCTCTTCTCTAGACCTCCGGTCATTCTCTAGCAAGCTTCGTTGATTCATTTTTGTTTGCTTCTTTGAAGAAATCCCTGTCCCCCATGACGGTGATCTCAGGGTTTGTAACCGAATAATATCAATCACGCCTGGCTGGGTGGGACATTAAACAGTTTTATAAAATTCAAAATTTTTTCATAGATGTAGTCGATGTGTGAAAAAAACCCAACCTATTATATTTAATACTCTTGATTTGGTGGTACAGTCTGATTTTTGCAGATATCCGAATATGGTAATCGGATCAAGCTCGAGAGAATGTGTAAATGTTTGATGTCAAACACATATCAACCAAATGAGATGGACCTATTAAGCAATACGAAGCGGGGAACAACACAGCCAGCCATTCCAGTGGGCTAGGAATTTTGATTTTGAATTTGATTAACACACATCAACTCAGCGCCTGGCGAGCGTCTTGTCGACAGCCAGATGAATATCATGTTGCCAGATTTAGCTGTAATTTGTTCATTTCTCTGTTATAAGCTTGTAGATATATGATCGTTCTACCCGAATATGCAAAGAACAGAAAATCGACATTTTGATCCCAAACTCGTCAATCCAGGTGCCGCCCCTTCACTCTTTCCCCACCCTCAATCCTCAATTTCCCTCCCTACCTTTTCTTTTTTACGGAGCTTCAATATTTCTACCATATCCGGTCATTTTACCAGACAGAATTGAATTAATGGCATGTTATCCTTATTCATTTTACCAGACATGCAAACAGAATTGAATTAAGGGCGTGTTATCATTATTCATTTTACCAGACATGCAAACAGAATTGAATTAAGGGCGTGTTATCCTTATTCATTTTACCAGACATGCAAACAGAATTGAATTAATGGCATGTTATCCTTATTCATTTTGCCAGACATGCAAACAGAATTGAATTAGTGGCATGTTATCCTTATTCATTTTGCCAGACATGCAAACAGAATTGAATTAATGGCCTGTGCGTTATCCTCTGCCCGCGTTGTTTTGGCTAACCTTGGGCATTCCTTTTGCTTCCTCTGGTGGTGTCACTAGACATTCCAAGCTGAGAATCGGCACTCTTCCGCGACGGCCCGATTTGTCTGGCAAACTCTTCATTATATATTCTGATTGGTACCGTGTACGGTAGGTGTCATCGGGGGCAGCATGGCGTCGGATCTGGGCTCGTGGGCCAACACGGTGGTGGTAAGAAGTGACGAGAAAGTCACTCCGGCAAAGAGGAGCGACAGTTGTCGTATCCAAGTGACCATGTTGAAGCTACTGACAGTTTGGGGTTTTCGTTGTTGTTGTTGTTGTTGTTGTTGTTCTTTTCGTCGTCGTCGTTGTTGTTGTTGTTGTTGTTGTATTGTTGTTTTGGTTTGGTTTCTTTTTGTGTGACGCCTGTTAGTTGACCTGCGAAATCTGTAATAAAAAACCCCGAATAAACAAAAAAAACAAAACAAAAAATAAAAATAAAATTGTGTTAATCAAATATTATTATTCAGGTTTTTCGATTGATTGCAACAATGTTTTAGTTTGAATTCAAGACTCAAGAATATCTACTGATGCAAAAAAATGTAAAAAGTAAATGTGACAATGATAGGTTTTCCAACAGTCAAGTTATTAAAGATACATGTTAATGGGAGTGCTCTTTGATTTTTATCGTTATCCTCATCCTCCTCATCATCATTCTCATCATCGTCGTTATCATCACCATCATCATCATCATCATCGTTATCATCACCATCATCATCACCATCATCAACATCATCATCAGGAGGGGTTTTTTACTTGCATACGGTGGAAGGTTTTTTTACTTGCATACGGTGGAAAGTTTTTTTACTTGTATACGGAGGAGGGTTTTTTACTTGCATACGGAGGAGGGGTTTTCACTTGCATATGGAGGAGGGTTTTTTACTTGTATACGGATGGAGGGTTTTTTTACTTGCATACGGAGGAGGGTTTTTTTACTTGCATACGGAGGAGGGGTTTTTACTTGTATACGGAGGAGGGTTTTTTTACTTGCACACGGAGGAGGGGTTTTTACTTGTATATGGAGGAGGGGTTTTTTACTTGTATACGGAGGAGGGGTTTTTTACTTGTATACGGAGGAAGGTTTTTTACTTGTATACGGAGGAGGGTTTTTTACTTGTATACGGAGGAGGGGTTTTTACTTGAGGAGGGGAGGGGTTTTTACTTGTATACGGAGGAGGGTTTTTACTTGCATACAGAGGAGGGTTTTTTTACTTGTATACGGAGGAGGGTTTTTTACTTGCATACGGAGGAGGGTTTTTTTACTTGTATACGGAGGAAGGGGTTTTTACTTGCATACGGAGGAGGTTTTTTTTACTTGCATACGGAGGAGGGGGTTTTTTACTTGCATACGGAGGAGGGTTTTTAACTTGGGTTTTTTAATTGCATACGGAGGTTTTTTTTACTTGCATACGGAGGGGTTTTTTTAATTGCATACGGAGAGAGGGTTTTTACGGAGCAGGGTTTTTTTAATTGCATACGGAGGAGGGTTTTTTTTGCATACGGAGGAGGTTTTTTTTACTTGCATACGGAGACGGAGGAGGGTTTTTTTTTTACGGAGGAGGGTTTTTTACTTGTATACGGAGGAGGGTTTTTTACTTGCATACGGAGGAGGGGGTTTTTAATTGCATACGGAGGAGGAGTTTTTAATTTGCATTGCATACGGAGGGAGGGGGGAGGAGGGGGTTTTTTAATTGCATACGGAGGAGGGGGTTTTTAATTTCATACGGAGGAGGGGTTTTTTAAGGAGGAGGGGTTTCCTTGCATACGGAGGAGGGGGTTTTAATTGCATTTTTACTTGCATACGGAGGAGGGGGTTTTTAATTTACGGAGGAGGAGTTTATTATTTGCAGGTGGAGGAGGGGTTTTTTTTTCATACGGAGGAGGGTTTTTTTTGCATACGGAGACTTGCATATTGAGGAGGGTTTTTTTTGCATACGGAGGAGAGGGTTTTTAATTGCATACGGAGGAGAGGGTTTTTACTTGAATACGGAGGAAGGGTTTTTTATTTCCATGCGGAGGAGTTTTTTTTTACTTGCATACGGAGGAAGGGGTTTTTATTTCCATACGGAGGAGGTTTTTTTTACTTTATCCGGAGGAGAGGGTTTTTACTTCCATATGGAGTAGGGAGTTTTTACTTCCATACGGAGAAGGTTTTTTTACTTGCAAACGGAGGAGGGGTTTTTTACTTTTTTTTACGGAGGAGGGTTTTTACTTTTTTTACAGAGGAGGGGTTTTTTACTTTTTTTACAGAGGAGGGGTTTTTACTTTTTTTTACGGAGGAGGGTTTTTTACTTGCATACAGAGAATTTATTTTTTTACTTGCATATGAAGGAGGGGGTTTTACTTCCATGTGGAGGAGTTTTTTTTTACTTGCATGTGAAGGAGGGGTTTTTTACTTGCATACGGAGGAGGTTTTTTTACTTGCATATGGAGGAGGGGGATTTTACTTCGATATGGAGGAGGTTTTTTTTTACTTCCATACGGAGGAGGGTTTTTTTTTACTTCCATACGAGGAGGGGTTTTAACTTGCATGCGGAGGAAGGGGATTTTGCCCAGAGAAACAATCCGGAGCATTGATTTTTCTTGTCGGGGCACGACTCCACGGCAGATGGTTCGAAGGCAAACACGTTGCCTCTATCCCATGGTGGCCACTGATAGAAAGGCAATCTTTGAGACAGACAGACAGGTAGACAGACAGACAGATGAATGGATAGACATATAAATAGATAGATAGATATATGAAAAGATAGATAAAAGATAAATAGGTAGATAAATAGATGAATACTTATATATATATATATATATATATATATATATATATATATATATATATATATATATATATATATATATATATATATATATATGTAGATAGATAGATGGATAGATAGATAGGTAGGTAGGTATACAGATAGATAGATTGATTGATATTTTGCTAGATAAATAGACAGTATATAGATATATAGTTACATATATAGATATGTAGGTGGGTAGATAGATGGATAGATAGATAGAAAAA
>JAXRKP010000164.1:265000-305000 GCA_037039925.1 Doris montereyensis
AGCTGTTTTCCGGTATTTTGAAAGTGATAACTTACGTAGAAAGGCAGTGAGTTTGCATACCTGGTGTATATTCGATTACTAGTATTATTAAGTTTTTTTTTTCTCGGGATTTCCAGTGTAGATCTAGGTCTAGAAATTAAGACAAAATTACAATGAAGTAGTGAAATATATTTGCCACGTGCAGTTGGGAAGAGATCCAGATTTCTGACTGATGTAGGGTATAGAGAGATTACAACTCTTTCATCAGGCCATGCCAGAGGAAATGTAAACAATGTACGAATCGGCTGTAACTCAACCGAATGGCCGAACAGATGTTTTATCCCAAATAGTTTATAGACGTTCTTCAAACAGAGCTTAAAGGGATACAAAAAAGATGTTGTTGATATGATTTGTCACGCAAAACGGCTATTCTAAAGGGAAAAAATTGAACCCATTGCATAATCGTAGGGTTATTTAGATCTGTATATCAAGTTTCACTTTTCCAGGTGGTAAGGTAGTGTCGTGGAAATTTTCAATGACACTGAATCAATAAAACATAATAATTGGGATAGTTCTAAAATGTACTACAGTAAATATCGGATGTTTCGAGACATACCCATTAGACTACAGTAAAGATCGGATGTTTCGAGACATACCCATTAGACTACAGTAAAGATCGGATGTTTCGAGACATACCCATTAGACTACAGTAAATCGGATCGGATGTTTCGAGACATACCCATTAGACTACAGTAAAGATCGGATGTTTCGAGACATACCCATTAGACTACAGTAAAGATCGGATACCCATTAGACTAAAGTAAAGAGATGTTTCGAGACATACCCATTAGACTACAGTAAAGATAAGATGTTTCGGATACCCATTAGACTACAGTAAAGATAAGATGTTTCGAGACATACCCATTAGACTACAGTAAAGATCGGATGTTTCGAGACATACCCATTAGACTACAGTAAAGATAAGATGTTTCAAGACATACCCATTAGACTACAGTAAAGATCGGATGTTTCGAGACATACCCATTAGACTACTACAGTAAAGATCGTAAAGATGTTTCAAGACATACCCATTAGACTACAGTAAAGATCGGATGTTTCGAGACATACCCATTAGACTACAGTAAGATAAGATGTTTCAAGACATACCCATTAGACTACAGTAAAGATCGGATGTTCCGAGACATACCCATTAGACTACAGTAAAGATAAGATGTTCCGAGACATACCCATTAGACTACAGTAAAGATCGGATGTTTCGAGACATACCCATTAGACTACAGTAAAGATAAGATGTTCCGAGACATACCCATTAGACTACAGTAAATATCGGATGTTTCGAGACATACCCATTTAGTAAAAATCGGATGTTTCGAGACATAGCCATTAGACTACAGATCGGATGTTTCGAGACATACCCATTAGACTACAGTAAAGATAAGATGTTTCGAGACATACCCATTAGACTACAGTAAAGATCGGATGTTTCGAGACATACCCATTAGACTACAGTAAAGATCGGATGTTTAAAGACATACCCATTAGACTACAGTAAATATCGGAAAGATCGGATGTAAAGATCGGATGACATACCCATTAGACTACAGTAAAAATCGGATGTTTAAGTTAATTCACTATACCAGTATTCGGATCGGATGTTTCAAGACATACCCATTAGACTACAGTAAAGATCAGGATGTTTCGAGACATTAGACTACAGTAAAGATCGGATTCAAGACCATTAGACTACAGTAAAGATAAGATGTTTCGAGACATACCCATTAGACTAAAGTAAAGATCGCATATGTTTACGCTAATTTATACCAGTATTACAGTAAAGAAGGTGGATATGTTTATGTTAATTCACTATACCAGTATTACAGTAAAGATCAGATATGTTTATGTTAATTCATTAATTACATTTATGGCTATGAGTATTACAGTAAAGATTGATATGTTTATGTTAATTCACTATACCAGTATTACAGTAAAGATTGGATATGTCTATGTTAATTCATTATATGAGTATTACAGTGAAGATTGGATATGTTTATGTTAATTCACTACACCAGTATTACAGTAAAGATTGGATATGTTTATGTTAATTCATTATATGAGTATTACAGTGAAGATTGGATATGGCTATGTTAATTCACTACACCAGTATTACAGTAAAGATTGATATGTTTTATATTAATTCATGTTTATGTTAATTCATTACCAGGATATGTTTATGTTAATTCATTATACCAGTATGATTGATATGTTTATGTTAATTCATTATACCAGTATTACAGTAAAGATTGGATATGTTTATGTTAATTCATTATATGAGTATTACAGTAAAGATTGATATGTCTATGTTAATTCATTTATATGAGTATTACAGTAAAGTGGATATGTTTATGTTAATTCATTATATGAGTATTACAGTAAAGATTGGATATGTTTATGTTAATTCATTATATGAGTATTACAGTAAAGATTGATATGTTTATGTTAATTCACTATACCAGTATTACAGTAAAGATTGATATGGCTATGTTAATTCACTATACCAGTATTACAGTAAAGATTGATATGGCTATGTTAATTCATTATATGACAGTAAAGATTGGATATGGCTATGAGTATTACAGTAAAGATTTAATTAATTCATTATATGAGTATTACAGTAAAGATTGGATATGTTAATTCATTATTAATTACAGTAAAGATTGGATATTATGTTAATTCATTATATGAGTATTACAGTAAAGATTGGATATGTTTATGTTAATTCATTATATAAGTATTACAGTAAAGATTGGATATGTTTATGTTAATTCATTATATGAGTATTACAGTAAAGATTGGATATGTTTATGTTAATTCATTATATGAGTATTAAGTAAAGATTGGATATGTTTATGTTAATTCATTATATGAGTATTACCAAAGATTGATATGTCTATGTTAATTCACTATACCAGTATTACAGGAAGATTGATATGGCTATGTTAATTCACTATACCAGTATTACAGTAAAGATCAGATATGGTTTCGTGACTTAATTGTATGGCTATTACAGTAAAAATCGGATATGTTTACGTTCATTTATTACACAAGAATCATAGAAAAGATCAGATATGTTTATTATTTAAGTCATTGCACGAGTATTAAAGTAATGCTTGGACATGTTTACGTTATTTCACTATATTACAGTAAAGATTGGATATGTCTACGTTATTTCATTATATTACAGTAAAGATTGATATGTCTACGTTATTTCATTATATTACAGTAAAGATTGGATATGTCTATGTTATTTCATTATATTACAGTTAAGATTGGATTTGTTTACGTTATTTCATTATATTAAAGTAAAGATTGGATTTGTTTATGTTATTTCATTATATCACAGTAACGATTGATATGGCTATGTCATTTCATTATATTACAGTAAAGATTTGATATGTCTATGTTATTTCATTATATGTAGAGATTGTATATCTCTATGTTATTTCATTATATTACAGTAAAGATTGATATGGCTATTATTTCATTATATTAAAGTAAAGATTGATATGTCTATGTTATTTCATTATATTAAAGTAAAGATTGGATTTGTTTACGTTATTTCATTATATCACAGTAACGATTGGATATGGCTATGTCATTTCATTATATTACAGTAAAGATTGATATGTCTACGTTATTTCATTACATTATTGTAAAGATTGGATATGTCTATGTTATTTCATTATATTACAGTAAAGATTGAATATGTCTACGTCATTTCATTATATTACGATAAAGATTGGATATGTCTACGTTATTTCACTATACTACAGTAAACATTGAATATGTCTATGTTATTTCATTATATCTCAATAAAGATTGGATATGTCTACGTTATTTCATTACATTATTGTAAAGATTGATATGTCTATGTTATTTCATTATATTACGATAAAGATTGGATATATCTATGTTATTTCATTCTATTACGATAAAGATTGATATGTCTATGTTATTTCATTATATCTCAATAAAGATTGGATATGTCTATGTTATTTCATTATATTACAGTTAAGATTGGATATGTCTATGTTATTTCATTATATTACAGTTAAGATTGATATGTTTATGTTATTTCATTATATTACAATAAAGATTGGATATGTCTATGTTATTTCACCATATTACAGTAAAGATTGGATATGTCTACATTATTTCATTATATTACAGTAAAGATTTGATATGTCTACGGTATTTCATTATATTACAGTAAAGATTTGATATGTCTATGTTATTTCACCATATTACAGTAAAGATTGGATATGTCTGCATTATTTCATTATATTACAGTAAAGATTGGATATGTCTACGTTAATTAATTATACGTTGTATTACAGTAATGATTGGACATATTTACGTTGCTTCATTATACGAATATTACAGTAAAAATCGAATATCTCTACTTTAATTCATTATACATTGTATTACATTAATTATCGGATTTGTTTACGTTGATTCATTATATTACAGTAATGATGGTGACATGTCTACGTAAAGTTATTATCCTGTTATAGTAAGGATAAAATTTGCCTACCTAAATTCATTATACTACAATAAAGATAAGATATGTCTACCTAAATTCATTATACTACAATAAAGATAAGATATGTCTACCTAAATTCATTATACTACAATAAAGATAAGATATGTCTACCTAAATTCATTATACTACAATAAAGATAAGATATGTCTATCTAAATTCATTATACATTAATTTTTTCATGTCCGTAATTCCATTATGAAAATGTTTTACTCATCCATTATTGAAAGTATTATAACATTTAGGAATTACTTGCTATGGAGCAAATCTCACCCAAAATCAAATTAAAACAATGATAGATGTTGTAAAAAGTCATCAATCATATTGAAACACAATTTGCCACCCTTTGTTGAACTTCTTGAAAAGCCGATAGTTAAGAAACCAAAGTCTATTACAGACGATTAGACACATCTATTGCACCATGAAGTTTAGACTATCAGAGAGACGCAATACATTTTCATCTAAGATAACAAGGAGAGAAAGATACAACATTTCATTTAGTCCCCATGCAATAAGATTGTTGCAAACTGAGCACAGACGATGAAAATATTCCTCATATATCCACCTACATTCATAAATATACATATATTGTTCTATGTTGTGTGTGTGTGTGTGTGTGTGTGTGTGTGTGTGTGTGTATATATATATATATATATATATATATATATATATATATATATATATATATATTAGATAGAGTGTCTGAATGTGAAATTTATATGTAACGAGAGAATACAACGATGGAGTGAATTTTTCCATTAAAAATCGCAATATTCCCCTCACTTACTTCCCTTTGTGTACCTATTCTAGTTGTGTTTTAAGGTTAAGATAGAAATTTGTTTGTAGCATTGTAGAATTTATCATGTGACCAAGTCAAATCGAAGGTCAATAAAATCAGATCTAATCTTATCTTATACTACATGTTCGTGGATAGATAAGATATATGACCCTTTCGAGTAATTGCACACTTTTTAGAAACTGGTTATCGTTATCCATGAAGTCCGTTGTATTCTAAGTAAAGGTAAGATAAGATTTTTGCTATTCTTAGCCGCATATCTTCCCTTGATCTACGCGAGGTCTGTCTCTGATCCTAAGTTGCAGATTGTCTTGATGCCTTAAAACGAGAACGATTATATTATGTGTTCCGCAGAACATAAAAACTACTTCAGTGTAAATTGTTAAGCTAAGAGTGAGAGCCAAAGTGAGTAACTTGAAGATTATTAGATTAATGAAAAACTGAATAACAATATGTCAACGAATGGACTGTGGTTCATTGGGACAATATCATGTGTGAGTTTTCGTAATGATACCTTGACGGAAATGCTCATCATGATATTTTGGTGACTTTAAAAGATGGCAGAAAACAATGATATCCTTGGCTTTTATAGAGCAAATTAAAATAAACTGATTTCAAGTTCTCAATGGAGGCAAGGCTTTACTGTATATACCGGTACTTCGTTTTATTATCGACATTTCTTTCTTTCTTTCTTTCTTTCTTTCTTTATTTATTTTTTTCTTTCTTTATCAGTTTCCATTCTACCTTCCGGTGTATGGGTTCAATGCCCGAAATAATCTTTCTCCAGGATGCCCTGTCCTGGCATTTTCTGTTTCCTTCCAAAGAAGTTAAATTTCTATGCTTCAATGTCTCTTTTATATCTTCTTCCCACTTTCTCCGAGGTCTGCCTTTTGGGCTTTTACCTTAGGCTTTAGAACTGTATACGAATTTAGCTATTCTATTGTCATTCATTCTGTGTACATGCCCAAACCATCTCAATCGATTTGTTTCTATCTTAGCTTGCTTTGGTTTGATCTCTTATTTTTGTGTTTCTGATTTGGTCTCTTTTAGTTTTCCCTACTACTCTTCTTAGATATTTAATTTCATTGTATTATCTACTGTCTGAGGTCCAGGTTTCGCTGCCATATTAGGTCTAAATTGTCAACATTGTTTAGATCAGTATTTACATTAGAGCAAGGTGTGAGCTTTTCTCTCTCTTAATATTATACAAAAATACTTCTTCTTGAGAAGCTCATCCTTGATTCAAAAGGTTTACGTAATGTATTAATGTTTTTATATTACAATTATTTTCTTTGTGGTTCTATGTTTATTTATGATACACTTTACTGATATGTCCTTCCATCAACATTCCGCTTATTATGTTATTTGATGTTGAGTTTTAGCAAAATTATTGACGAAATAAATATCAATTATGATTTGCTTCAATAATGATAAAAAAGCTTTGAATAATTTCAGCATCGTTCAATATCTAAGTGATAATATCTCAAATTGCATCACTCTAACACTGACTTGTGAATGATGTGGTTATTTATAGCACCATACACACCTAAGTCGATGTCACAATGACACAGTTTAAGATATTGCCTTCTATATATTGCACAATGCTGAATAACTTTAAAAAATTTTTTTTTATTAAAGCAAATCATAATTGATATGCATTTTTCAACATCCTAAGGCGTAAGTATATGTATCACGCGAGAGTCAGGATGAATAAACACAAACATAGCCTGGCTTTCTAATCACATAACTACAGATAGGATTATCACAAAGTCAGTTTATTAAAAAGACAAGATTTTCAGTTTGAAGGGAATTGACGTACGACCGTCCAGGAATAGATGCACATCTGGAGTTACACACCTACACACATTCCGAAAGGTCTAATTGAGTCAGTCAGTCAGATCAATGGTTACAGGCCTATTCTCCATTATGTTTACACACATTAAAGACACGGCTAATCTATTTTTGCTAATAACTTTTTAAAATAGTTTTTATGTAACAGTTTTTAGGTTTTAACACAAGAAGAGCCTCACCTAGCCATTTATTCAATGTGAAAATAACACAACATGCGCCTCACCTAGCCATTTATTCAATGTGAAAATAACACAACATGCGCCTCACCTAGCCATTTATTCAATGTGAATATAACACAACATGCGCCTCACCTAGCCATTTATTCAATGTGAAAATAACACAATATGCGCCTCACCTAGCCATTTATTCAATGTGAAAATAACACAATATGCGCCTCACCTAGCCATTTATTCAATGTGAAAATAACACAAATGCGCCTCACCTAGCCATTTATTCAATGTGAAAATAACACAAGAAGCGCACCACCTAGCCATTTATTCAATTCGAAAATAACACAAGATGCGCCTCATCTAGCCATTTATTCAATGTGACAAGATGCGCCTCACCTAGCCATTTATTCAATGTGAAAATAACACAATATGCGCACTCACCTAGCCATTTATTCAATGTGAAAATGACACAAGAGCCTCATCTAGCCATTTATTCAATGTGAAAATAACACAAGATGCGCCTCATCTAGCCATTTATTCCATGTGAAATGACAAAATGACATTTATTCCATGTGAAAATGACAGAAGATGCGCCTCATCTAGCCATTTATTCAATGTGAAAATAACACAAGATGCGCCTCATCTAGCCATTTATTCAATGTGAAAATAACACAAGATGTCTCTACTCATCTAGCCATTTACATGTGAAAAATGACAGAAGATGCCTCATCGCATTTATTCAATGTGAAAATGACACAAGACCTAGCCATTTATTCAATGTGAAAATAACACAAGATGCGCCTCATCTAGCCATTTATTCAATGTGAAAATATTTACACAAGATGCGCCTCATCTAGCCATTTATTCAATGTGAAAATAACACAAGATGCGCCTCATCTAGCCATTTATTCAATGTGAAAATGACACAAGATGCGCCTCACCTAGCCATTTATTCAATGTGAAAATGACACAAGATGCGCCTCATCTAGCCATTTATTGTGAAGCCAAGATTCAATGTGGAAATGACACAAGATGCGCCTCATCTAGCCATTTATTCAATGTGAAAATGACAGAAGATGCGCCTCATCTAGCCATTTATTCAATGTGAAAATGACAATATGCCTCACTTAGCCATTTATTCAATGTGAAAATGACACAAGATGCGCCTCATCTAACCATTTATTCAGTGTGAAAATGACAAAATATTAGCCTCACTTAGCCATTTATTCAATGTGAAAATGACACAAGATGCGCCTCATCTAACCATTTATTCAATGTGAAAATGACACAAGATGCGCCTCATCTAGCCATTTATTCAATGTGAAAATGACACAAGATGCGCCTCATCTAGCCATTTATTCAATGTGAAAATGACACAAGATGCGCCTCACCTAACCATTTATTCAGTGTGAAAATGACAGAAGATGCGCCTCATCTAGCCATTTATTCAATGTGAAAATGACAGAAGATGCGCCTCATCTAACCATTTATTCAATGTGAAAATGACACAAGATGCGCCTCATCTAACCATTTATTCAATGTGAAAATGACACAAGATGCGCCTCATCTAACCATTTATTCAGTGTGAAAATGACACAAGATGCGCCTCATCTAGCCATTTATTCAGTGTGAAAATGACACAAGATGCGCCTCACCTAAATTTAAGTGTGAAAATGACAGAAGATGCGCCTCACCTAACCATTTATTCAGTGTGAAAATGACACAAGATGCGCCTCACCTAACCATTTATTCAGTGTGAAAATGACACAAGATGCGCCTCACCTAACCATTTATTCAGTGTGAAAATAACACAAGATGCGCCTCACCTAACCATTTATTCAATGTGAAAATAACACAATATGCGCCTCATCTAGCCATTTATTCAATGTGAAAATGACACAAGAAGCGTATCTAAAGATACTCCTTTGTTCCCGCACACAGGCGAATTGTATTCCAGTAAAAATAAGATATTTCTAAATACATCCCATTAAAGACTGGCTATTTTTTAGCCGTACCCATTATATCACAATTAATATTGAATATGTTTAAGCCGTTTAAGACCCTGATAATATAATTGATTGAGAATATTCTAGGTATACACATTATATTCCAGTTAAATCAAATATTTGTAAACTTATTCCTTGCATTGTAGTAAATGTCGGACATATTTTCTATGTGTATAGGTGACATGAAAACGCCTGCGGCCCCTATCGTTGTTCGATGTCCACCTAATTCCACCAACCACAAAAAGATTTGTAGTGGTGTCGGTGACTGAGTGGTTAAGCAGCCAGACTTTGGGATCATGAGGTCCGAGGTTCGAATCTTGGTAAAGCTAGGCCTGACGCTGAGTTTCTTGGGAAAGACACTTAACCCAGGTACAAATGAGTACACGCACTAACTTAGGAGTTTAGGAGTAAAAACCTGTGTCAGACTAGCATCATGTCCAGGAGGTGATTATTATCACATGTTACACTTCATGCTATAGAAATCGGGATTAGCTCGGGATCTATGCGTCGTAATGGTTTTGAAGGAACTTAAAAAAACCCTTTAAACAAAAAGACTATAATGATATCGCTTGTTTTCAAATATCGGCGCACTCGGTGATTGTTTTGTACTACACTGACATGCCTGTTACGATAGATTAATGTTTTAAACTGAGGTGCGTTCCATAGGTAAGAAATTTGTTTACACATGGCAAAAATACCGTTACGTAACCACAAGCTAATCAACGCTTGCTAGCCAAGGCAAGTATACAGTTTCGTAGTTACGAGCTATTCAAGTCGCTTGCTAGCCAAGGCAAGTATAAAGTTTCATATTCACGCGCTATCCAAGCCACTTGCAAGCCAAGGCAGTATATCGTTTCGTAGTCACGAGCTATCCAAGCCGCTTGTAAGCCAAGGCAGTATACCGTTTCATAGTCACGAGCTATCCAAGCCGCTTGTTAGCCAAGGCAGTATACCGTTTCATAGTCACGAGCTATCCAAGCCGCTTGTTAGCCAAGGCAGTATACCGTTTCATAGTCACGAGCTATCCAAGCCGCTTGTTAGCCAAGGCAGTATACCGTTTCATAGTCACGAGCTATCCAAGCCGCTTGTTAGCCAAGGCAGTATACCGTTTGATAGTCACGAGCTATCCAATCCGCTTGTTAGCCAAGGCAGTATACCGTTTCATAGTCACGAGCTATCCAATCCGCTTGTTAGCCAAGGCAGTATACCGTTTCATAGTCACGAGCTATCCAATCCGCTTGTTAGCCAAGGCAGTATACCGTTTCATAGTCACGAGCTATCCAATCCGCTTGTTAGCCAAGGCAGTATACCGTTTGATAGTCACGAGCTATCCAATCCGCTTGTTAGCCAAGGCAATATACCGTTTGATAGAAAGCCGCGAGCTATCCAACCGCTTGTTAGCCATAGTCACCATTTGATAGTCACGAATCCGCTTGTGCTAAGCCAAGGCAGTAGTCACCGTAGGAATAGTCTAACAAGGCAGTATACCGTTTCGTAGTCACGAGCTAAGAAAGCCACTTGCTAACAAGGCAGTATCTCATTTCGTAGTCACGAGCTAAGAAAGCCACTTGCTAACAAGGCAGTATCTCATTTCGTAGTCACGAGCTAAGAAAGCCACTTGCTAACAAGGCAGTATCCCGTTTGTAGTCACGAGCTAAGAAAGCCACTTGCTAACAAGGCAGTATCTCATTTCGTAGTCACGAGCTAAGAAAGCCACTTGCTAACAAGGCAGTATCTCCATTTCGTAGTTAAGTAGTCACTTGACAAGGCTATCTCTTTGTCTTCAGAGCTAACAAGGCAGCTATCCCGTTTCGTAGTCACGAGCTAAGAAAGCCACTTGCTAACAAGGCAGTATCTCATTTCGTAGTCACGAGCTAGGCAAGCCACTTGCTAACAAGGCAGTATCTCATTTCGTAGTCACGAGCTAGGCAAGCCACTTGCTAACAAGGCAGTATCTCGTTTCGTAGTCACGAGCTAGGCAAGCCACTTGCTAACAAGGCAGTATCCCGTTTTGTAGTCACGAGCTAAGAAAGCCACTTGCTAACAAGGCAGTATCTCATTTCGTAGTCACGAGCTAGGCAAGCCACTTGCTAACAAGGCAGTATCCCGTTTCGTAGTCACGAGCTAGGAAAGCCACTTGCTAACAAGGCAGTATCCCGTTTCGTAGTCACGAGCTAAGAAAGCCACTTGCTAACAAGGCAGTATCCTGTTTCGTAGTCACGAGCTAGGCAAGCCACTTGCTAACAAGGCAGTATCCCGTTTCGTAGTCACGAGCTAGGAAAGCCACTTGCTAACAAGGCAGTATCCCGTTTCGTAGTCACGAGCTAGGCAAGCCACTTGCTAACAAGGCAGTATCCCGTTTCGTAGTCACGAGCTAGGCAAGCCACTTGCTAACAAGGCAGTATCCCGTTTCGTAGTCACGAGCTAGGCAAGCCACTTGCTAACAAGGCAGTATCCCGTTTCGTAGTCACGAGCTAAGAAAGCCACTTGCTAACAAGGCAGTATCTCATTTCGTAGTCACGAGCTAGGCAAGCCCTTGCTAACAAGGCAGTATCCCGTTTCGTAGTCACGAGCTAAGAAAGCCACTTGCTAACAAGGCAGTATCCCGTTTCGTAGTCACGAGCTAAGAAAGCCACTTGCTAACAAGGCAGTATCTCATTTTGTAGTCACGAGCTAGGAAAGCCACTTTGCTAACAAGTAGTCAAGAAAGTGCTAACAAGGCAGTATCTCATTTTGTAGTCACGAGCTAAGAAAGCCACTTGCTAACAAGGCAGTATCCTCATTTAGTCACGAGCTAGGCAAGCCACTTCTAACAAGGAGTATCTCATTTCGTAGTCACGAACTAGGCAAGCCACTTGCTAACAAGGCAGTATCTCATTTCGTAGTCACGAGTCATTTGCTAAGAAGGCAGTATCCTGTTTCGTAGTCAAGTTATCCCACTTGCTAAAAAGGCAGTATAAAGTTTCGTAACCACGAGCTAAGCAAGCCACTTGCTAACAAGGCAGTATCTCATTTCGTAGTCACGAGCTAAGAAAGCCACTTGCTAACAAGGCAGTATCTCGTTTTGTAGTCACGAGCTATCCAAACCGCTTGCTAACAAGGCAGTATAAAGTTTCGTAGCCACGAGCTCTCCAAGCCCCTTGCTAAAAAGTTCTCCAAGACATGCTAACATGGCAAGCAAACCACTTGCTCGTACCAGCCAGAAAGCAAAGCCATGGCTGGTGTCTGTAGGTTTGCAATCACGAGTCCAAAGGACAATAAGCAGTAAAGTTTCTAGGCATAGGTACGCCTATTCTACTGAACATCAGGTGTCGTAAAGAGTCAATAGGACAATGATTTTCTAAATTTGTACGCAGTGATTCTACTACATCAGTCGAAAGAGAATATACACATGGATTAAATTTCTACCAGTGTTCTAATGTTCTACTACATCAGTCGAAAGAGAATATACCCATGGATTAAATTTGTACAAGTGTTTCTACGTTTGATTTGTTTTACTACATCAGTAACATCAAAGAGAATATAATGGAAACCGGGCGCAGGATCTCCATTAAATTTGTAGTCAAGTTGTTTCTATTTCGTAAAACTACATCAGCGAAAGAGAATATACCCATGGATTAATTTGTACAAGTGTTTCTACTCGCTTTGATTTAGTTTTAGCTATTTCAAAAACAGTAACATCATATAACATATATATTATTATAATCACCGGGCTATTGTTATTTTTTGTTTTTTGCAGCGATTTCTCATCTACAATTTTTAGTCTAGTTGTTGAAAGAGTTTCATTTCCTGCAAGCAATAGCTGTCTTATCAATTTAAGGCAAGAAACCCGTTTGGGAAGCCGTTAGACATCACTCTCTCTCTCTCTCTCTCTCTCTCTCTCTCTCTCTCTCTCTCTCTCTCTCTCTCTCTCCCCTCCCCTCTCTTTCTCTGTCTCTGCTTGCTCTTCGGAACAACAAATTTTGCACCAGCTGTCTCTTTGACTTACCGTGAGAGATTCACCTGTTTACTTTCAACATCCGCTGACGAAGAGTTCGATTCTTCCATAATGATAGATCAGTTTTTTTTTGTACGGGTTCAATGTCCGTTAAAACAACTTATTTTTATGATCTTTTCCAAGGCTGCCCTGTCCTGGCGATTTCTGTTTCCTTCAAATAAAGTTAAACTTTTATGCTTTAATGCCTCTGTTATATCTTCTTCCCACTTTCTCTGAGGTCTGCCGTTTGGTATTTTACATTGGGCTTTAGCCCTGATTTAGCTATTTTATTGTCATTCATTATGTTTACAAGCCCAAACCAGCTCAATTGATTTATTTCAATTTCAATCTTAGTTTCTATGCTATCTACTTTGGTTTGATTTCTTATTGTTGTGTTTCTGATTTTATCACTTTTAGTTTTCCCTACAACAAATGTTTTCTTAGATATTTCATTTCAGCTGCTTATACTCTACTGTATTCAAAACTGTATAAGCTGCAGGTTTCGCTGCCATAGAGAAGAGTAGGACAATAAATTGAGTTGTATACTGTTGACAATTCTTGTTTACCTACCAATGCCTTTCCTAGATGGCTGTATATTGTCATTGCCTTTTGATTCTCTGGCTCATTTCTTCTCTTAGTTTTCCATCAGAGTTAATCATTACTCCTAGGTAATTGTAGCTTTCAACTTGTTCTAAATTCTCCCTGCCTAATTTAAGATTGTGTGTTCTATCTTCCCTAGTTACTAGCATTTATTTGGTTTTCTTTGCATTTACTCTCATTCCTCTTTTATTTACTTCATTGTTCATCATGTTGATATTCTACTGAAGGTCATTTTCTGATTTTCTAAACAAAACTAAATCATCGGCAAGTGATATATTTACTGGTTTGAGCTTCTATATACCTACATTCATTTTCTTCATTTTTGAGGACGCCTTTGCGACTGAATCCATAAATGTGATAAACAAAGATGACTCCTATATCTACATCAAATTCTGCAGATATGTTTCCAGCTACTCTCACTGCACATGTTGGTTTATTGAAAACACGTTTAATGGCTTCTATTAAATATTGCTCTACGTCGTGTTCTTTTAGGGAATGCCATAGTTCGTTCCTCCTCACAGTGTTAAATGCCTTTTATAAGTCAATAAAACATAGGTGCAAGTCAATGTTTCCCTCAAGGAATGTTTCTATTATTTATATAATTGTAAATATGCAATCCTGTACACTTCTTGCTGGTCTAAATCGATTCTGATGTGTTTCAATCTGATCCTCTACTCTTTTCTTTAGTCTCATTTCCAGTGTCCTGGCATATACTTTTCCTGGTACGCTAGGTAGTGATATCCTCTATAGTTTGAGCATTTCATAGTTGATCCTTTCTTGTGTATTGGTACTACCATTCTCTTTTTCCAGTCGTCAGGCACCTGTTTGAATTTTCATGCTTGTTGGCATATTGCATGTAATAGTTTGTCTGCCCCGCTCTCTTAGTTTTAATCGCTTCTGGATAAACTGGACTGCTCCTGGGCCTTTCCTAATTTCGCTTTTCTTATAGCTGTTTGGATTTCTTCCATTGAGGTATTTACATCTTGAGCTGTCTGCTCTGGATTATTTGTTATCTTGCTAATTGATCTGTACTCGTTGTGTCATATATTCAGGAGGAATTATGTAATTGTTGAAAATACTTTCTCCACGTTTCCATGATTTCGCTGTCTTCTTTCATTATTTCTCCTTTGGCATTCTTAATTTGTCGTATTGGGCATGCTTTGGTCTTTTGTCATGCTTTTCATTTCCCTCCCCCCCCCCTTCCCAAACAGCTTTTGATTTCCTTAATAGTTTTCTTGAAGTCTTTGTCCAAACTCTTTCCACTGTTCCTGTTTTGGTTTCCTCACTTACTATTTGGCGATAGTTCTTTTACTCGCGTAATATATCCTATCGGCTGGCCTCTTTGTTTGCAAGTATTTCTTCCAGGCATCCTTCTTTTCTTTGATTTGTTTCCTACCACAGACTTCTTCAGTACACAAGATGAATATTTCTTTATACATTTGCCACTTTTCTTCTATTGTACTAACATTCTTTTTTTTATATTATCCTAGATTGGTATATCTGTTTTACTATTGGTTTATTTAATTACTTATTTTGAGTTTAGTAGATTTCTTCTCTTTTCTTTTCTGTTTGTTTTCTTCAGTCAGTAATCTCATTTTGGCAGTCACTAGGTGATGATCACTAAGTATTTCTGCTCCTCTGTTTACTCATGTACCCAATGTACTTTAAAAAAAGGGAACTACTAAAAGCTGTCTTCATTTATTTTTATATATTTGTGGATATATTTATGAGGAAAAAAGGTGTTGGCTATTTTCATGTTATTCATTAGTCTCTATCCATTTGGAGAAGTTGTTGTCTCTCCTTCTTTACCTATTACTCCTCCTGATGTGTCTACAGTGTTGCCTACCCTAACGTTTAAATCTTCTAAAATCATTAATTCCTGTTTGGGTTTGAGATTCTCTGCAGTCATTTGTAAGTCGTTTTCTTCTTTGGTAGCGTATTCGTTTGGTTCATAAGCTATTAATAATTTAATTTCTCTTTTTCTTTTGGTTTAATGTTTACCTCTAATAGCCGTGGGCTTTTAAATTTCCAACTTTCTAGTAGCTTTTCATTCCTTTTATGTATTAGGAGGCCAACTCCTGCTCTATGCTCTATCTTTGACATCTACTCCTAAGAATACTAAATTATGATTTGGTCCTGCATTTCTATTCCTGGCCTTTTTTCTCTTTTTGTGTGTAATGGACACAATGTATACGTTGATTTTTTCGATTTCTTCAACTTATTCTAGTCTAACTCTTTTCCATTTATTGCCCTAATATTCCGTGTTCCAAACATCACAGTCCGTGTTCGTTTCCATGTTCGTCTTCGAAAGTTCAAGCCGACCATATTGTATTTATTTCTCTGAATCACTTGATTTTGGTTAAGCAGGTGATTGGCCCACTGCCACCTTGAGGCCCCTTACCAGACCTTGTTATTTTCTGTCATGGTTAACTCCCTTAGCCTCTGGCCACTCAATACCAGCCTGCAGGAGACTCGTAGAGGGCACAATTGTTTAATCCCCGTACAGGTGCTTACTTTTCCACTCCATGCCATTGGCATAAACTGTAATGTGATTGCAATAAACGCATTCTGTGAAAAGCTGAGAGGTTGAGTTCTTAGTTGGAAATTCAAATAGGCTTAGTCTGTAAATGTAACACGATGGCTACGTGAAACTTAACGCCATGTTTTCACAACTGTTCTAGTATCCTGTGCCAACATTTCATTACAAAACATTCTAGCGCTTGAATAAAAAAAAAATATCAACTCGAGAAAATAGTTTATCCCTCCAGGCTTGAACCATATACTTACTACCTTTTGGTTGAGAGACTGACACTTTACATTTCGGCAACCGTGTCCCCCGTCACAAGGAATGTGTCAGGTTTCCGAAGGTCTCGCGAAGGATGGGTTCCATGTGTTTTGTTGTCATAATGTAACACTTTGATGACGGTGTACAGCAAGGTGCAGTATTTCTTGTGTGAAAACTGGCATCAACAGAGACACACTACACACCTACAAGCACTTACTGACAACGTCAGACCTACAACACTTGTCAATAGCAACAAACATTGTTGCTACTCCATTGAGCTTGAGAGTGGTTGTGGGGTGAATTGGAGGTCGCTGGTTTCGGAAATGGCATCA
This sequence comes from Doris montereyensis, assembly GCA_037039925.1. Taxonomy (NCBI): domain Eukaryota; kingdom Metazoa; phylum Mollusca; class Gastropoda; order Nudibranchia; family Dorididae; genus Doris; species Doris montereyensis. The sequence continues at coordinate 282,114 of JAXRKP010000164.1, forward strand.
GTGTTTTTGTGTATAAGGTCTGGTTTATTCAGTACCATAAACTATCCTTTTTCCCCAAAACATCTAGCCACTTTTTAGTCATTTATTTCTCCGATTTATGACATTGTGACATTGTGACATTGTGACATTGTGACATTGTGCACTCAGACTATACAAAGGAAGGAGCTGAATACAATTTTACTTTCAAAGACATTTAAGAGAACTACAATTTTAACAAGTTGTTTTGAAAAAATACAAGACTTTTGCCTTACACCAACAATCAATCAGCGAGACATTCCCGGCACCTTGTGTTATGTTTTCTACTAGGGTTGTCTCCCTTAATGCTCTAGCCTCAGTCTGCCATTATGCTATGAACATTACATATTCCCCGATGCCTGTCCTCTAGAGCCATAATGTCTGAGGGAAAGTGCTCACCATGTCTATCACCAACAGCTCCAAAACTCTTACAGATAACTTTGGGGGAAATGAATGTTGATGCTCATGTTACATCCTATATTTTCAAAAGCTTTCAACATTTGTCTTAACCAGCTTATTCTAGTCTTTAGCTTTCCTATTCCCCAAAACGTTCCGAACACCTCCCACTAAAACCTTCATGCATCGCTCTCAATGCGGCTCATTCGCTCTGGAAAGGCTGGGTCACAGTCACACACCCGTTTCCATATTTGTACTCCATCAAACATACCTGCTTTGATCTTATCAAAGGTCAAATTTGGGGATGGTGTCATTGTATATGTGTCTAGATCTATTGTCATTTAGATATAGGCCTGGCTTCTGGGTCTGAAATCAATTTAAAAACTGGTTCTAGATCTAAATAGTTATAAAATTATCTTTCTTTTCAGGATTTCTGATTAAAAAATCATGTCATGAGGTTGTTCAACAAAGAAAAAGGAACTAATTAATGTAAAGTAGCTTTCCGCCCTCGGCAAAGGAAAGAGAAAAATGGACGACGAGGTTGAGAACATTTGGGAAACCCCTCAACGTACATCATTGGATTGGCCCCGTTGTCCGGTGGTCAAATTGGAGGATAAGGCTTGAAAGACGTCACTCAGGTCTCAGTGTTTTAAAGGCAGCTAGAGTAGTGAAATCTAGTGACGTGACGAGTAATGCCAAAAGTGTCAGCAAATTTCATTCTGGTGACCTTTTGATTGAAGTCACATGACTCGTCAAAAAACTATTTTGTGACATCCCTGTGAACGTTGGGGGTAGGGAGATGAAGACCAATACCCGAGTCTTGACCATTTGAAGCACCCAAACATCAAACAGTCCTCACCATCGAGTATTTGGTTTTGATCATCAGACCCCTTGCCCCGGAACCGATGAGATGTTTTAGCTGTCATCGGTTCGGCCATGGAACGATGAAGTGTCGCAATGCTCTTCAAATTCAGAGCCCTATTTCCCGAACTGCAGAGGTGGACACTCTGCCTCGCCCAAGGACTGCCCGCGATAGCAGGAGGAAAACGTTATCCACCAGTATAAGGCACAGCACGGTGGGTCGTTTAGCCATCCCGATTCCAGCTGTCTCTGTGCAAGGGAAAATGTGTGCCACTGCTATTCGGCTACTGGACTCTTGACCAATTCAGTCTCGTCGTCCAAAATGAACCAAAACAGACAAGACCAGTGGTAGCGGCAACAAGTGTGTCCCCACGAAGGACATATGTGCTGTTCTCCCCAGTGAGGAAGACATGGATTTCGACCCATCGTCTTTCCACATCATATCTTCGCCTCAACCTTCACCCCTACCCTCCCACTTGTCGGTGGGGTTCCATCATCCCTCGTCCCCATGTCCCTCTTCTACCCTCGACTCCCCCTTCTTCCCTAACCCCAGTCCCTTAGTCACAACCCATCCCCTCTGATCCTACTGCCCACCACCTCTCTCTTTCCAACGAACTGCAGCCCCCCCCTCCTCACCTTCCCATCCAAATAAACACTTCCCACTCCTCCCCGTATATCTGGTTTGATGGAGGTTTTCGTCTTTCGAAATTTTATTTATTTCAATGACATTTGTCAAAGGGTATCTCTCTCTCTCTCATTACCTCTCTCTCTCTCTCTCTCTCTCTCTCTCTCTCTCTCTCTCTCTCTCTCTCTCTCTCTCTCTCTCTCTCTCTCTCTCTCTCTCTCTCTCTCTCTCTCTCTCTCTCTCTCTCTCTCTCTCTCTCTCTCTCTCTCTCTCTCTCCCTCCCTCTCTCTCTCTCTCTCTCTCACTCTATCTCTCTATCTATCTCTATCTCTCTCTCTCTCTCTCTCTCTCTCTCTCTCTCTCTCTCTCTCTCTCTCTCTCTCTCTCTCTCTCTCTCACTCTCTCTCACTCATACACACACACACTCTGTGTGTGTGTGTGTGTGTCTGTCTGTCTGTCTCTCTTTCTTTCTCTCTCTCTCTCTGTCTCTCTCTTTCTCTCTCTCTCTCTCTCTCTCTCTCTCTCTCTCTCTCTCTCTCTCTCTCTCTCTCTCTCTCTCTCTCTCTCTCTCTCTCTCTCTCTCTCTCTCTCTCTCTCAATCAGGTTATCGAATAATAAGTAAAGTTGGTGGCCATTGTGTGTAAGTAATTGATGATGGAAGAGACAATGATTCTGGGTTAGTGTGCTGTGCAAAGGTATCTGCTTATTGTGGAGTTTTGTTATCAGTGTTGATAGATGCATTATTGTTTAATTAAGGGAGAAACCTATGCTCGCGACAGGTGTTGAATGCGTTGAATTTGCACAGTCGGTCTGATGTTTAATGACAAATCGGATTAACAAAAGAAAGCATACCCCAACATTCCCATACAACGCAATCAACAGCTGCTGACACGAGTACCATTGGTGACCTTGGTCAAGTATTAACTTTAAGCAACACCAATAATACAAAGCCACAACAAACAGATATCAGTATACACAATCTCTAATAATAATCAAAACCATTCTCTCCCTTCAGCAATCATTCACACAACAATCACCACCAACTCAGCTAATTTACCATTTGAAGTCAACGCCCGTCACGGGAACCATTGTCTCCCTTGATTAAATAACACATTAAAAAAAACATCGATAACAAAACTCCACAACAAACAGATATCATTGTACACAATCCCTAGTAATAATCAAAACCATTCTCTCCCTTCAGCGATTATTTACACACAGTGACCTCCAATTTTCTTACTGTTCATTACTTAATCAATAAGATGACTAATTCACTGACCCTGACACTTACGTTCTACGATCATTACCAGAATTAACTACTGCTTTCTTTTCTATCTTTCCCTCCATCTCTATCTTCCATTGTTTCTTCTCTGTCTTTCTATTTATGTATCCTTTCATTTTATGTTATTTTTTTTTCTCTCCCTTTCTCTTCCATTTTTTCTTCTCCCCGTCTCCCTCCTCTCCTCTCTTCTCAATCTCCAAGTCTCCTCTCTCTCTCTCTCTCTCTCTCTCTCTCTCTCTCTCTCTCTCTCTCTCTCTCTCTCAATCTCTCTTATGACTAGTTCTATTTCGTTAAAATATTAGCTTTATTTATTGTTATTATGAGGCTTACTCTGTCGATGGAAATTGCGCAATGGACTGTTACACCTATCGATGCCAATAGTTCCGTTCAACATTGTTTTCTAGTCATCGTTTCTATGTCTTTCTTTGTTGCTGACGAGGGGTGGACCTATCCGTAAATGACTCTGTTTTGTCCCATGTTCTTTCTATTGGACCTTTCCTGACTGCTATAATACAGTATTATTCGTCTTCCCTAGGTAACAGGAAGAGTAACGAGTTTACTCCTTCTCCTGATAACCGTCAGTAAGTGTGCAAAGACGATGGATCGAAACCTAGGAAATCTCAGTACAGTATAGGTAGTCCCAGATCGAAACCCATTGCCTTCCCCACTTTGGACAGCACATCTGTACTTCATGGGGACACATTTGTCCCCGCTGACCACTGGTCTTGTCTGTTTTTGGTCGTTGTCTGGACGACGAGGCTGTGAATTGGTCTTGAGTCAAGTAGCCGAATAGCAGCAGTGGATCCTTTACATTATTTTTTCTTCTTCTAGTAAACTGTAACTTAATGCAAACGCTTCTGTGTGATAACTACTATTGTCACATTTCCATCTCATAACTTTCGATTTTCCTTCAAGAATTCTAAGACCAATTTGAAAAGTGTTGGCAGTTCAGCAGCTGCTTTGGCGCCACCACTTGCTGTCGTGCACTTATCAGAATGGCCAGGTTATCTGTCAACTTTAAGTCGTCAAGTTGTGACGTCAGCGTTTATCGGATTCCATTTTTTTCTGTCATACCATCAACCAGTCCACTGCTACCTGTCTCACATCTGGGGATTCGGTGGTCCAGAGGCAATGTGTTAGCCTCTCAACCAAAAGGTAGTGGGTTTGATTGCCAACGGTTGAACAATTTTACACCCCCTGGTGCAGGTAGATGGATCGACACCTATTCCCATCAGAGACGGACGAAAATAAGGAGGTTCCGTGTGCAGATCACAGCAGACTGTGTACGTTAAAGATCCCTTTGTTGTTTACAGGGCAGCCCGGGGAAAAATTATAAATCCTACCAAAAAATCTCCGAGATCACCTGATGTTTTTTGTATCTTACAATTTGTAAGGTAACAGTAAAACAAATCAAGGGGTAGCAACTCAACTATCGTATATCGACGTTTTGGCGAAAACCACTTCCTCTCCCCCCATAAAAATGACCAAGGGGAGGTAACCCATCACCTCCTAAAATGACCAGGTCACTGTAGTATTATAAACGCTAGTTATTAAACAATTCCATACTATTGTATTCTAAAAGTGTAGAGTAAATAGCTGCTCAAGTATAGTATCATGGAGTTACAATACTTGGCATTGGCAGTCAAGTTTGTGAAAAGTGTTACCAGACAAATGGCAAAGTATTGTATCTTTTTCTAATTACAATACTTGAGTTGCCAACATAAGTTCCAAACGAGAACAAAGTTTATTGAGTTTATAAGAAATTACGATTGTTGTGCATTTTTCTTTAATAAATAATGAACAAAACTGGTCCCTCTGGTCAGTATTGCTTATGACGGTCCTTTGATGTCGGCCAAACGTGAGGATGGGCAACGCTGGCCAGGGGTAGTTGACCACTTGACTGGGCTTTTTCTCCTGTCAACTACAACTTCGAATTGCATAAAGCATTAATATTATTTTGGCAGTTTTGTAAATAATATTGCTTTCTTAAAGGGATGTTAAGTCAGAAAAATAAGAGCATTAAACCGGACGCATTTTTGCTGTTGAGCTGTGATTACGCTTTTCACTTTTCGTCAAAGTGTGAATGTCAGTATTTCTGATTTCCGCGGTTGTCAGCCAATAACAAATTAAAATTCCCTAAAATAGACTCAGGGTAGACATTTCCTTAGACTGTTATTTATGTTTCAATATTTAAAAAATATACAGTAACAAATGCAATGCTAAGTAAAGTAATGCAACGCTTTAAAATCATATGTGCAGCTTTAAAGATGCCCCAACCCATCGGAGCCAAGTCATCTGCTTGCCAACGTCTTCTTCCTTTTCGATGAGGTTGGCCCCATTTGAGTCTAATGAGGTTGGCCCCATTTGAGTCTAATGAGGTTGGCCCCATTTGAGTCTAATGAGGTTGGCCCCATTTGAGTCTAATGAGGTTGGCCCCATTTGAGTCTAATGAGGTTGGCCCCATTTGAGTCTAATGAGGTTGGCCCCATTTGAGTCTAATGAGGTTGGCCCCATTTGAGTCTAATGTGTTTTGAGGCTTCAGATGGTTTACCACAGAAGATAAAGTTTCTGGAGGGGTAACACGTTGGTTCAAGTTTAGCTTCACGTGTGGTTGTGCAGAAATGTGATAATTTAATCATACCATTCACTTATCTTTACAAATGAGATCATCTAGTTTTTATCTCAGAAATTCCGCCTGTGCGCACTTTAATTCTACATCGTTTGAACAAGCTGCATGGTGAAGTTTTCTACATGGAATATCGGCTGACTTCCTGCATCTCTCATTTGGTTGATGTCCCAGCGAGTCCTACATCGGTTCCTAGACCGAGTACTTACTCTGAACCAAGCTCTATCTCGGGGTTTGAATTATGAAAGAGAATACTGATTCCTTTGATTTAGAAGCTCTCATGCAATTCAAAGATATCGCTTCAAGTGAAAATTCGTTTGATTCAGAAGTATGTCTGCCATTAGCGAAGCTAATAACGTCACAACAGGACATCAATCTCCTTTCTCTGATAACTGACACTTCTTCAATTCCAATTCTTAAATAAGGATTAATTGATAATCCATCAATGTCGTCATCCGTCGAGGCATATATTCAAAACGTCCAAACTGACCACGAAGCAACGTATACAGGCAAATAGAAATTTTTTTTTGGGAAAAGGAAAAGAAATGAAACCACTCACTAAATGAGAAAAGTTTCAAAGAAAAACAAGACCAGTGGTCTTGCATGTCAGACAAGGAAAGGCGTATGGAAAGAGGCGAAAAGTATGAAGTGTGGTTGTGGACAGTCTTGTCGACTCAACTGTTAACATAAGTTCACAAGGAAAGAACGCCTTGAGAAATTCTGGGTTTTTGAAAATTTGGAGACCTTAGATGTCAACGGGTCGTTTTGTTGAAAGTTGTTGGCTGCAAAAAAGAAGCAAAAAGACAATGAATTGTCACGCTGCCAATTCTCTTTGACTTTGACTTACCCTCTCCTTAAACTCTTGAGAACTTGACTTTGTCAAAAAGCAAATCCTACAAATAGATCTACACAAGTTAGTCGATGCCAATGCTGCAGGAAAAGAACTAGGAGGTAGATACAAACCGAGATCACATGAAATTGAGTGTGAAAAGGAAACAGTTCTTTCTTTGACTCATTCTCCCAGATAGATGAACATTACACAAAGACTGACACAAAGAAAGACCTGCTCATAAGCAATTTGAATAAACGGAAACTATACCGATTGCATTGTGAATGTTTAAAATACCATGTTCTTGTTGCAGTTGATTGCTTCCTTTTAATCTCTTTTTTATTATTTTATTTTGAAAGATACAAACCAGCCCCTCTTGACGTGCTATAAAAAAATAAATTTTCATTAATGAAGTTCGATGCACGGATAGGAATACAAATTGAAGCACTATTTTATGTTGCCATCGTTATAAATGAGGTATGGTGAATGGCGTCTTGTATTATTGTGATTACATTTCACTGTGGCGTCGTGGTTTGGGGTGATCTGGTGTAATTCCGTCCCTTAATTTGATGTTATTAGCAAGGACAGGGCAATTCAACCCCATGAAATAAAATCCTTATGTGGATGCAGTTTATATACTCCAGGGATGGGATAATCTGAGATTTTCCATCTGTCTGTACTTTACTTGGGTTTGAAACATGATTTTAACCTTTTGAAATGAATGTTTAAACTTTATTAGCCCATGACTCTAACTCCACTCGGGAGCAAATGAGTATATTCAGTATACTTAGATGATGTGCCTCTTGATGGCTTTCCTCCTTTATAAGGAGAAAGTATTTGGATCGCAAATATACCCATAGATACCCGGGTACTCACATAAAAGCATAAGGAAACATGATCTGGATGCAATGTTTAAGCAGAAATGTGTCTTGATTTTAACTTTTAAGTAATTTGGATGTTGACAATTTTGGTTCAAGCCCATGCAATTAGTCCTTGAGGACGATTTTTCTAACATTATAGGATTTCACTTTATCATAATGGTCAAATATGAATAGGGGAAATCTTAAAAATATAGGCCTATTAATATTGCTCCATGAATACACTATTTTCACAATAATATTTTTTTCTTTGCGTCAATATAGCATTTGTTTGGCCAAACAATTGTATGTCTGATGCAAACAATTCAACTAGTATAACATTAAGAACATTCCTGTGAATATTGCAGCTCATGTATCGTATCTTTGAGTTACAATGTTTTTTCACACTGCAATTGCAAACTATGTTGGCTGCTCAACTGTGATAAGTGTGAGTTACCATACTTGGCAAACTATGACAATAAGTGACAACTCCACTAATAAAGACAAAACAAACACGTGACGTTTCGGGTATAACCTTCGTCAGACAACAAACGAAAAATATCTAGAATCTAGATCTAAGTAGTACCTCCGGCATCACACAGTCCATTTTAGAAGTGCCAACTACTGTAATGTGTCATTTATATTAAAATGTATCTATCGAAACGTAAAAACACCCATCAACCATCAGTTGAAGAGTATAATTTGCAATATAGAGCCAAAGTTTTGGGTGTTTTTTGTTCATAGTCACTCAATAAATCAGTATTTTCTTCCCTCTGTATAATTTGCAACATAGAACCAAAGTTTTGGGTGTTTTGCGTTAATAGTCACTCAATAAATCAGTTTTTCCTCCTTCTGTATAATTTGCAATATAGAACCAAAGTTTCGGGTGTTTTGTGTTAATAATGACAAAGTACATCAGTTTTTTCTTCCTCCTGTATAATTTGCAATATGGAAGCAAATTTGTGGGTGTTTTGTGTTAATAATATACTCAATAAATCAGTTTTTTTCTTCCTCCTGTATAATTTGCAATAGAGAATTAAAGTTTCGGGTGTTTTGTGTTAATAATCACTCAATAAATCAGTTTTTTTTCCTTCTGTAGAATTTGCAAAGAGAACTAAAGTTTCGGGTATTTTGTGTTAATAATCACTCAATAAATCAGTTTTTTCTTTCCTCCTGTATAATTTGCAATAGAGAACTAAAGTTTCGGGTATTTTGTGTTAATAATCACTCAATAAATCATTTTTTCTTTCCTCCTGTAGAATTTGCAAGACGTGAGTTACGATAGTTAGGTTGCTAGCCCGTGACATGCAAGTACCAAAGAAAAGATGACTAGGAGAAAAATACAAACCCCACAAATAGCAAAACAAAACAAGATATCCACGTCTGCTTTTGTTGTTGTATGTTGTTTGTTTTTGTTTATCTGACCAGTTCGATAAAATGAGCAGAAGATAGGAAGCAGTTAAAAAAAAAAAGCTACTAAATATATCGTTTGTGACAGACCGACAAATCACCAGCACGTCGACAGACACACCAGACACAGCCAGTTGTCATGGTGTCACGCAGCAGGATGGATTGTTTCTTCCTCTTTTCTCGGTCGTGTGCCAGCGGTTTTGGCGTCTGGGAGAATGTCTTCCCTGAACAAACAATGATACGATACTGTCTTTCCTTTCTTTTCGAATTTTGTGCCTTTTGCGTTTCCTCTGTGGACAATAATTATGGCCGTACGAATTAATCAACTTTCACTCTCTCTTGTCTCTCTGTCTCTCTGCCTCTTTGTCTTTGTCTCTGTCTGTCTGTCTGTCTGTCTGTCTGTCTGTCTGTCTGTCTGTCTGTCTGTCTCTCTCTCTCTCTCTCTCTCTCTCTCTCTCTCTCTCTCTCTATATATATATATATATATATATATATATATATATATATATATATATATATATATATATATATATATATATATATATATCTGTCTGTGTGTCTGTCTGATGCCTCTCTCTGTCTCTATCTGTCTGTCTGTCTCTGACTGCCTGTCTGTCTATCTGTCTGTCTGTCTGTCTCTGTCTGTCTGTCTGTCTGTCTCTCTCTCTCTCTCTCTCTCTCTCTCTCTCTCTCTCTCTCTCTCTCTCTCTCTCTCTCTCTCTCTCTCTCTCTCTCTCTCTTTTCACATTGCAATCATCAGATCTACATAGTGTTGTTGTGGTTTTCTCCTGCTTGCTCACTGCTCATGTGCACACGTTAATAAATCAATGATACATCCAGATAGAGCAAGACACGGAGATAGAGTTTCATATTCTTCACAAAGTAGACAGACTAGCATATTCTTCACAGAGGAGACAGACTAGCATATTCTTCACAAAGGAGACAGACTAGCATATTCTTCACAAAGGAGACAGACTAGCATATTCTTCAGAAAGGAGACAGACTAGCATATTCTTCACAAAGTAGACAGACTAGCATATTCTTCACAAAGTAGACAAACTTTTATTTAAAGATCGAAGGATGAGTCTGTGGTGTATTATAAAGACAGACTGTCAGATTTCACAGTAAGACAAATAAATGAATTATGATTTACAGATAGTTAACTCAGCTTTGATTGTTTCAAAGAAAGAAAATAAGGCTAACCGTGGTATCATCCACAATCTAGTGTAAATACACAAAGGTGACAAAAATAAGGCTGACCGTGATATCATCCACAATCTAGTGTAAAAACACAAAAGTGACAAAAATAAGACTGACCGTGATCAATAATCTAGTGTAAAAACACAAAAGTGACAAAAATAAGACTGACCGTGATCAATAATCTAGTGTAAAAACACAAAAGTGACAAAAATAAGACTGACCGTGATCAATAATTTAGTGTAAAAACACAAAGGTGACAAAAATAAGACTGACCGTGATCAATAATCTAGTGTAAAAACACAAAGGTGACAAAAATAAGGCTGACCGTGGTATCATCCAATCTAGTGTAAAAACACAAAAGTGACAAAATAAAACTGACAGTTGTATCATCCAATCTAGTGTAAATACATAAAAGGGACAAAAATAAGACTGACAGTTGTATCATACAAGCTAGTGTAAATACACAAAAGTGACAAAATAAAACTGACAGTTGTATCATCCAATCTAGTGTAACTACACAAAAGTGACAAACATAAGTCAGAATTGTGTCATTCCAGTGTAATGTACATACACACAAAGTCACACAAAGACAAAACAGTTGTGTCATTCCAGTGTAATGTACATACACAAGTCACACAAAGACAAAACAGTTGTGTCATTCCAGTGTGGTGTAAACACACACAAAGTCACACAAAGACAAAACAGTTGTGTCATTCCAGTGTGGTGTAAACACACACAAAGTCACACAAAGACAAAACAGTTGTGTCATTCCAGTGTGGTGTAAACACACACAAAGTCACACAAAGACAAAACAGTTGTGTCATTCCAGTGTGGTGTAAATACACACAAAGTCACACAAAGACAAAACAGTTGTGTCATTCCAGTGTGGTGTAAATACACACAAAGTCACACAAAGACAAAACAGTTGTGTCATTCCAGTGTAATGTAAATACACACAAAGTCACACAAAGACAAAACAGTTGTGTCATTCCAGTGTAATGTAAATACACACAAAGTCACACAAAGACAAAACAGTTGTGTCATTCCAGTGTGGTGTAAACACACACAAAGTCACACAAAGACAAAACAGTTGTGTCAATTTAGTGTGGTGTAAATACACACACCACACAATGTAGTCACTGTTGTGTCAATCAAATGTGGTATAAATACACATACGCCACACGATGTAGTCACTGTTGTGTCAATCCAGTATGATGTAAATACACATATATCACACAAAGGAGACACAGTTGTGCCAATGTAGTGTAGTGTAAATACACATAAGTCACACAAAGTTGTCTCAGTTGTGTCAAATAATGTAGCGTAAATACACATGAGTTACACAACAGTCACATAATGGAGCCACAGTTGTGTCGATCCAGTATAGTGTAAATATGCATAAGTCACACAGTGGAGCCACAGATGTGCCAATTTAGTGTGATGTAAGTACACACATGTCCCACGATGGAGCAACAATTGTGTCAAACCAGTGTAGTGTAAATACACACAAACCATACAATGTAGTCACTGATGTGTCACTCCAGTGTATTGTAAATACAAATGAGCCAACCAATGGAATCACAGTCGTGTCAATCCAGTGTAGTGTAAATACATGTAAGTCAAACAATGAAGTCAATGGTTGTGTTAATCTAGTGTAGTGTAAATACATGTAAGTCAAACAATGAAGTCACGGTTGTGTTAATCTAGTGTAGTGTAAATACATGTAAGTCAAACAATGAAGTCACGGTTGTGTTAATCTAGTGTAGTGTAAATACATGTAAGTCACACAATGAAGTCACGGTTGTGTTAATCTAGTGTAGTGTAAATACATGTAAGTTAAACAATGAAGTCACAGTTGTGTTAATCTAGTGTAGTGTAAATACATGTAAGTCAAACAATGAAGTCACGGTTGTGTTAATCTAGTGTAGTGTAAATACATGTAAGTCAAACAATGGAGACACAGTTGTGTTAATCTAGTGTGGTGTAAATACATGTAAGTTAAACAATGAAGTCACGGTTGTGTTAATCTAGTGTAGTGTAAATACACAGAAGTCAAACAATGGAATCACAGTTGTGTTAATCCAGTGTGGTGTAAATACACACAGAAGTCAAACAATGGAGACACAGTTCTTTCAATTCAGTGTGGTGTAAATACACATAAGTCACACAATGGAGACACAGTTGTGACAATCCAGTGTGGTGTAAAGACACATAAGTCACACAATGGAGACACAGTTCTTTCAATCCAGTGTGGTGTAAATACACATAAGTCACACAATGGAGACACAGTTCTTTCAATTCAGTGTGGTGTAAATACACATAAGTCACACAATGGAGACACAGTTGTGACAATCCAGTGTGGTGTAAAGACACATAAGTCACACAATGGAGACACAGTTCTTTCAATTCAGTGTTGTGTAAATACACATAAGTCACACAATGGAGACACAGTTCTTTCAATTCAGTGTGGTGTAAATACACATAAGTCAAACAATGGAGACACAGTTCTTTCAATTCAGTGTGGTGTAAATACACATAAGTCACACAATGGAGACACAGTTCTTTCAATTCAGTGTGGTGTAAATACACACAAGTCACACAATGGAGACACAGTTGTGACAATCCAGTGTGGTGTAAATACACATAAGTCACACAAATGTGCCATAATTATGTCAATCTAGTGTAGTGTAAATACACATGTCACATAAAGGTGTCCCACCTGTGTACATACAATGTAGTGTAAATACAAATAAGCCACGGTTGTGTTAAATCGAAAATGAAGCTGCCATTTATTGTCACCTGTCATGAAAGTTACAGTGGGAACCTGGCTTAGTGATTAGGTTGTTGGACCATGAACTCATTCACTTATTTGAATCCTAGCAATTGTTTTTTTTTTCTTCATTTGATTTGACTTACCCACATCCACAACTAAGGTGATCTCAGCGGTTTTGGTTGGATTTTTAAATTTTGGCATGACTGCCATGTAAACAGCCAAGGGATCTGTAATGTGCACAGAGTATTGTGATTTGCACACAGGACCTCCTTTTTATCGTCCCGTCTCCGATGGGACTAGATTGTCGATCCACTTACTTGGACCAGGGGGTGGCTTGAACTAAAAAAAAAACTCGAGAAAATGTGTCAACCACCAGTGGGACTCAAACTCGTTACCTTTTTGGTGGAGAGGCCGACACCTTGCTTCTGGACTACCGAGTCCCCTCCTAGCAATTGTAAATCCAACGTTCGATTTCTTGGGAGACACGTAATCCACATTTAGGACCTAGATGTAAATGGATACCTGCACAAATTTGGGAATAAAAACCCTGTGACAGACTAACGTCCTGTCCAGGGATGATAATTAGCGCCATAAAAAAAACTGGAACAAACTACCTTAAAACATAACTATGAAAATCTCTAACTTAAGACTGACAAGAAAGTAGAATCTTTTTGTATTATCAGCTTCTCAGTGAGTTGGTGGTTGACTTGTCACTGTGCGCACAACGGGCAAACTCACGATATCATTAATGGCGTCCTTATAAGAAAAAAAATCAGAAACGACACTTTAATTTAATTCTAACCATATGCATGAGAAAAAACATCCTACCACTGCCATTTTACCCCTCCCCATCCAACCCGTTTCCTTACTTGTTTCATTAAAATTTACCCCATGCAGCACATGCGGTGCTCACAGGGTGAATGAAAAGGAGCAGCAAGATGGAAGATAAGCCAAAGAGTGAAAGGAAAGAGGTAGGAGAACCTACCAGAAGCACCCGTCAATCCCCCACAATTTCCATTTCACAACATCATTGGAACACAAACAAGAAAGAGAAGCAGCCATGATGTTTTCCATTGTTTATGTCGTTTCAACCATTTTCCAGATAACAAACACAATTATAAATAGAAACATATATATCAGATAAAGAAAAAGAAATAAAAGAAGAAGTCAAATAATACCATATATGCGACAATACAACAAAATGGTAAAAAATTAAATGTTAGGAGTATCTGAATTTGCACTTTGAAGGAATTTGACGTCTGCCTATGGCACACATACATGTGAGTTGTAAAGCTACTCAAACGAAAAAAGTCCAAAGAGTTTTGTCTCATCCACAGTCAATCATAAATGAACAGTTGACAATGATGAAATCAGATGGATTATGTTCTGGGGAAATACAATTGAATACCCCAATGACATATCGCTGGTATACAGCACTAATGGTGCATTTCCACATTTGAAATTTTCAGAAAAGAATGCCTTCAAAGTTTCACGTAGATAAAGACAAACAGTGAGACAACGGGAATGTCGGAAGTGAAGGTAATAACACAAGATAATATGAAAACCTCATAGGAACAAAAGACGAGACAAATACAAGGAATATATAGCAAAAAAATCCTGGCCATGCAGAGATCGCGGGTTCGATCCCCCATGGTAGCCATGATTTTTTTCTGTATATTCCTTGTATTTGTCTCTGTCTTTGTTCCTAAGGGGCTTTCATATTATCTTGTGTCATTACCTTCACTTCAAAGTTTCACAAACGCTCAATTTTCATTTAATTGCAACATAGATGAAAAGCAAAAAGAGGGTCATCTTTGTTTTATTTGTGGCATTTGCAAAGATTAGATACAGATATTTGATTTTGCTTTCATCGTTACACTTCATTTAATCTGAAAATACAACAATTTTGCTCTATACCAGCGATGTGAGATGAAAGACAACAAAAAAAAGAGGGAGGGAGAGAGGGAGAGGGAGAGGGAGAGGGAGAGAGAGAGAGGGAGAGGGAGAGGGAGAGGGGAGGGAGAGGGAGAGGAGAGGGAGAGGGAGAGGGAGAGAGAGAGAGAGAGAGAGAGAGAGAGAGAGAGAGAGAGAGAGAGAGAGAGAGAGACAGACAGACAGACAGACAGACAGACAGACAGACAGAGACAGAGACAGAGACAGAGACAGAGACAGAGAGGGAGACAGAGAGAGAGAGAAGAGGTCAATGGCTAAAAATCATGGGACAGCTTGAATAAAATGTTTAAAAATGAGAAGATGGGAAAGAAGTTAAATATAATACTCCTAGTTGGAGGAACATAAGGATTTCTGTGGGTGGGTGGGGAACATTTCTGTTGTTGCATGGGGAACAAAATGATTTCTGTTGCTGGATGAGGAACATATTAGTTTCTCATGTTGTATGGAGAACATAGTAATTTGTGTTGTTGCATGGGGAACATATTAATTTGTGTTGTGCATGGGGAACATATTAACATTGGATGAGGAATGTATTAGTTTTTCATGCTGCATGGGGAACATATAATTTGTGTTGTTGCATGGGATGGGGAACATATTAACATCTGTTGTTGGATGAGGAATGTATTAATTTCTCATATTGCATGAGGAATATATTAATTTGTGTTGTTGTATAGGGGAACATATTAATGTTTGTTGTTGGATGAGGAATGTATTAGTGTTTCATGTTGCATGGGGAACATATTAATGTCTGTTGTTGTATGGGGGACATTTTAATTTCTGTTGTTGGATATGAAACATATCAATTTTAGTTGTTGGATGGGGAACATTTTAATTTCTGTTGTTGGATATGAAACATTTTAATTTTAGTTGTTGTATGGGGAACATTTTAATTTCTGTTGTTGGATATGAAACATATTAATTTTAGTTGTTGGATGAGGAACATTTCAATTTATGTTGTTGAATGAGGAACATATTAATTTATGTTGTTGGATATGAAACATATTAATTTATGTTGTTGGACATGAAACATATTAATTTATGTTGTTGGATGGGGAACATATTAATATTTTGTTGTTGAATGGGGAACATATTAATGTCTGTTGTTGGATGGGGAACATATTAATTTATGTTGTTGGATACGAAAGATATTAATTTATGTTGTTGGATATGAAACATATTACTTTATGTTGTTGGATGGGGAACATATTAATATTTGTTGTTGAATGGGGAATATATTAATGTCTGTTGTTTGATGGGGAACATATCAATTTATGTTGTTGGATGTGGAGCATATCAATTTATGTTGTTGAATAGGGAACATATCAATTTATTTTGGTGAATAGGGAACATATCAATTTATGTTGTTTAATAGGGAACATATCAATTTATGTTGTTGAATAGGGAACATATCAACTTTTGTTGTTGAATGGGAAACATATTAATGTCTGTTATTGAATGGGGAACAAATTAATTTATGCTGTTGGATAGGAAACATATTAATTTATGCTGTTCGATAGAGAACATATTAATTTATGCTGTTCGATAGGGAACATATTAATTCATGCTGTTGGATGGGGAACATATTAATTATTGTTGAACACATAACATGTGAACAACAGTTGTAAGGTATGGCACATTTGCATTCAACTATATACAATTTTTTGTTTTATAGAATAAGATATTGCTTTCTTGTAAAATATTGTCTCTCTACAAATATTGTTTTAGCTATGTACTATGAGAATATTTATGTATGTTTTTAAATCTACGGACCAATCATTTTTCAACCTTGCACAAACAACAATCATTTTTCCATCCGTGTATGTATAACAATCCTTGTTAAATCTATGTACGTATCACAATACCTAAGTACGTATAAAAATCATATTTCAATTTATGTATGTATGTATGACGATCGTCTTTTAAATAATGTATGAATTTCAATCATTTTTCAATCTAAGTCGTAAGACAATTATCATTCAATCTATGTACATATTTCTGAACATATGTGCGTATCAATCAATCAATTCATAGAATAACATCAAAACAAATGGAAAGATACATACAAATTAGATTGACAGAGTCCTGGTGACGTAGAGGAATGTGTAGATCAAAGTATAAAGGCCACCGATGAGAGAGACACGTAAAGATGTGGATACACAAATGCAAATAAATGTTTTTACAAAAATGGTATTACTGAAAGAAAGGAAAACTGTATATTGACAACTTTCATAGCATACCATCAGTACAAGCTGCTATCATCGTAAATTAAATAAACGGTGAAGGACAATTGTCTTTGGGTTTTTTTGTTTTTTCTTTTACTTGACCACACTTTTATCACAATGGCTCCAAATCTATTTATGGCAAAACGCATAATGTACATAATCTTGCTCCAGATTTGTACCCATTGTCATAAAAGTATGATCAGAGGGAAGCAAAATAACGATAAAATCGACCTTACCCATATGTTTTTATTGACATGCATAATGACTTGCAAACGACGATATACTTTTCATTAAGGAAATTTGAGATGAATTGAGCTCAGGTAATCAGACCCTTTGAATGACATAAACATTCTTTGAATGACATAAACATTCTTTGAATGACATAAACATCCTTTGAATGACATAAACATCCTTTGAATGACATAAACATCCTAGCAGGTAGGATGCCACTCTTGAGACCATGAGGTCCTGGGTCCAATAATTTGTTTCCTGAGAAAGGCATTTACCAGGCATCTTCCCGCTTGACCAAGGTGCAATTTAGTACCAGTATAGGCTGGGGTGTAAGACCTGCAACAGACTAGCGTCTTGAAGCCAGAGGTAAACTATCTTATAATGACCTGTGCCTGTCAACGTTATAGAAAGTGGAAAAAAAATTCCAGCTCTCTAGGCCGTTGCAGCCTTCAAGTAACTTTGCTTTAGATTAACAAAATCTGTTTAGCTCATACACACACACACACACACACAAACATCTTGAAGTCTTTTTACCCGGGCTATGGGTAGTCTCATAATAAGTGAAACTGATCCAGACAGCGAGCATTCTTCACCGGATACGAAACAGCGACTTTGTAATGTGCCTTGCATCAGGCGACACTGCTCATTTTCCAGGCGTTGAAAGCAGTGTGTTTGCCAAAACTATGTCAAGAAAATGTGGAATGAGTGAAAATGAGGCACTGCAGGAAACCAATATAGATTGTGAGAGTAGATTGTGAGAGTAGGTTGTGAGAGCAGATTGTGAGAGTAGATTATGAGAGTAGATTGTGAGAGTAGATTGTGAGAGTAGATTGTGAGAGTAGATTGTGAGAGTCGATTGTGAGAGTAGATTGTGAGAGTAGATTGTGAGAGTGGATTGTGAGAGTAGATTGTGAGAGTGAGATCTAAGTGGAGGATAACAGCAATGTTTATATTCCCCAAAACCTTCACATCAGCAATTCACAATCTACCTTTCCCAACATTCTCCCATAGGAACAAAAATACACTTGTTCATGTTAATTCTGCGTGGAGCAAGCTCAGCATGAATGAATTATATGAGAAGGCACTTCTAGCAAAAAAACAGCTTTGATCAGCTTGTGGTTGATTCCTCCTGCCCATCTAATTCATCGAATCATTGAAATATCAAAGTTCTTTTTATCTATCACAATTTGCATGATCATTATTTACTTTCCAGATTTTATTTTGAATAACGTAAATATTTCTTGAACCAAAAATATACAACAAGCCTTTAGTTACGGTCTGAGAATGTCATGAATGAATGGAATGTTGAGATACCCTTTGGTTGCTAAATATCTTCACAAATACATCACAATGACATCACAATGACGTGACAAAAATGACATAACACTTGTATGTTTTGTCATCACAATACACAATTAACATAATTGACATGGCACTTGTATGTCTTGTCATCACAATAGAAAATTATCATAATTGATATAACACTTGTATGTCTTGTCATCACAATAGACAATTAACATAATTAACATGGCACTTGTATGACTTATCGTCACAATAGACAAACAACAAAATTGACAAGACACTTTTATTTTTGACACTTATTACAATAGACAATTAACATAATTAACATGGCACTTGTACATTTTGTCATTACAATAGGCAATTAACATAATTAACATGGCACTTGTACATTTTGTCATCACAATGGACAACTAACATATTGATATAACGCTTGTACATTTTGTCATCACAATTAACAAACAACACCATTTACATGAAACTTGTGTGTTAAATAATCATAATTTTTGTTAAGGCTATTAAATTTGATAACATTATGCACAATTATCATTGAACAACATGAAAAAATCCCACTTTGTCACATAGTGACATAAACATTATGGCAATATTGTAAATCATATGTGTTTAAAAGCATAACTTAAAAATAGCACATTTTATGTACATTATGGCTTCAATTCATCAAGCCCTTATTACAGACCCAAAGCATAAATTTTCCAGCTTTATTGCAATAGCCGGTAGGCAGTCTTATAGTTCTCTCTTCATTACATTAAAAAATCTTCAGTGTCATTAATGTTTAAAAATTTATGAACACAAACTATCAATTGAGTGAATATTACAATCCTTGCAAAGGACACAAAAACAAATACAATGAGCATGTCATAAACATAATATCCTTGTCTGAAACCTCTTGCTTCCAATAATCAAAACTTCTTTAAAATTATTCCTGTCCAGTTTCAGGATATTTTCTTATCTGTCACTTGCTCTTTTGTTTTTGTCATTTTTAAAATTTGAAACTTGAAGCTCAAACGAAAGATTTGGTCGCCAGCATTCAACGTATCCAGGAAGAAAAATCCATACCAGCTGGATTCGTTTCTTCTTCACTCAAGAAAGTCATTGGTTTGACCTTGAGCGGATAACACAAATACAAAAGTTTCTCCTTTTCAAAAGTTAAATAAAAAACCCAAAACAGCAAGAGTCAACCACTTTGGATATATTTATGTAAAACAACAAGAACAAGAACAAGAATAAGAACAAGAACAACAACGATCAATGTATTTGCTGACATCTTGGTACGCCACAACGTGGACTAAGGAAGTGGTTTGCATTCCGATGAGTGAATATTCCAATGCAGGGTCTGATGAGAGAGGAAAAAATGGAAACACATCAATAAACGAGAGAATAGAAATTAAATTCAAAAACATAGATTTTGGTTTATACTTTTCATCCCATTACTGTTCAATGTTCATATCGATTGTACTTTCTTTCATACGTTCTCTCTCACATTTCCTTCTCTTTTGTCTCTTACAGTCTTTTCTGTACTTCTCCAGTCTATAGTACACTTCTGTCTCTGTCTCTCTCCTTTCCCTCTTACTAGATCTACAACTCTCCTCTTCTTCCTTTTTCCTTTGATTTGATTATCCCCTCCCCCCCCCCCCCCCTTCCTTTAAAATTTTTATTTTTATTTTAGCTCTTTTCCTACTCATTCTAATTATCCCAGTCTTCCTCTTTGATTCTTCTCCTCTCCCTTTTCTTTGTCTTTCTTTTTATGTTTTTTCTTCTGACATCACACTGTGTAATGCATGCATATAATTAGAGTAGACATATTACAGAAGACTTGTCTGATGAAATGTCATATTCTAAACATGACATATCTATTCTGTCTTTTTTGATGGCGTTGTAACTGATATTGTCGTTTATCACAATGCAAAAGACGTATGTACTTGTGAATCATGAACACTAACAGCAGATCTACAAAGGAAAATACGGGCAACTGTGGATTTAAAAAAAGAAGAGATTATTTAGGCGGCTTTACCTGACATTGTTGATTGCAGTACCACACTCGTCTACAGCTTGAACACAAGAACAAGGCGACCTTGCCACATTTTGCAGCTGCTGTTGACCGACTGGCTGGGAAGGCCGACAGTAGGCGGCGTTGCCAAGACTACTGAGGGTAGAGCGGGGAGACGGTGGGGTCGAAGGTACCGCATGCTGTGACATTTGGTGATGGACGGGCGGGCCTGGCATCCTGGGATCAAACATCATCTGATGATGTGGAGGATGTTGTTGTTGTTGTTGTTGTTGTTGTTGTTGTTGTTGTTGTTGTTGTTGGTGTTGTTGTTGGTGTTGTTTCTGTTGCTGCTGTTGGTGTTGGTGTTGCAGCTGATGTTGTCTCTGATTGAAACAAAAAAATAAGAATAAAAAACAACAAACGAAATGCAAGAAAAAAAAACAGCTTTGTAAAAAGTGTTGATTATAATTTATATTTATCATATCATGTCAGAGGCTAGATAGGTCATTTGACCTTTAATGTCCCATACATCTTAACACAATCATGGTTTTAAAAATTATTGAACATACAGTAATCAATAAAAACAATGCACATTCATTCATCAATGGTATTCTAAAAAGAATTAATACATTTTGAATATTGTGTTTTGAGCTGTAAACTGCTCCATGTTTTGACTGTTCTTATAATGACAAAATTATGTATAACAGATGTCGAACTTCCTGTAATATATATCTTGAATCTATCTCCCAAGTAAAATTCAAATGAGAATAGTTAAAAAATGATTTATAATCAATATCATCTATGTCATGAACAATTTTGTACAATTGGATTAGATCCCCCATTTTTTTCTGTATTTTAGAGAGTGGGATCGAAGAAATTTCACTATTTTTTATCACATTACCATGTTACAATTCTCTTAATAAACTTGACGTTCGTCTTTGTACTTTTTCTATAAGAATTGATTGCCGCCTTAATACAATTTCCATATTCCAGTATAGGTTGAATAGCATTTTAATATGGCCTAAGAAACATGTTTACATCCATATTTGAAAAACTTCTATAAATAATTCCAATCATTCTATTTGCCTTATTAATGCATTCATCAATACGTTCATCAAAAACTTTGCTTTTGCTTGTGGCTGAAGAATTGGAAAGAATTTTTAGATTTAGGTTTGTTTCCTTTTTTATAAAGATGAAAATCTTGAGAAAAAACATCATGTGCTGACTCTGTTATAAAGACTCTAGAGGAATATTTGGATAAATATTTTAGCATCGTAAATATAATAGATCTATGTCTGATGACTCGCATTAGAAATGACTGCATATCACCTCAGAAGAAAGGATTAGTTAAACGGTAACATTACAACAAAGGAGACGAAACAAAGACACCAAAACAACATTTCAATTCTTCGTAACACTGGAACAAAAAAAGAATAACAAAGACACTAGACAAAAATTTAATTTCATTGCGACACTGGAACAAAAACAGAAAAAACATAGACGCTGATAACAAATTTCGATTTCATCATAACACTGTAACAAAAAAGGGAGTAAAAAAAGACACTGATAAAAAATTTCGATTTCATCATAACACTGCAACAATAAAACAAAATCAGTGCCTTGTAAGTGTCTGTGTATGCTGTTGGGAAGTGCAATGTAAGTGTCTATCTATGCCAGTGAGGAGTGCATTGTACGTGTCTGTCTATGCTGTAGGGAAATGCAATGTGAGTGTCTGTCTATGTCACTGGGAAGTGCATTGTACGTGTCTGTCTATGCTGTAGGGAGGAAGTGCAACGTAAGGGTCTGTCTATGTCACTGGGAAGTGCATTGTACGTGTCTGTCTATGCTGTAGGGAAGTGCAATGTAGGTGTATGTCTATGTCACTGGGAAGTGCAATGTAAGTGTCGGTCTATGCTATGGAGATCTCCATGGTAAATGTCTGTCTATGCTGTGGCGAAGTGCATTGAAAGTGTCTGTCTATGCTGTGGCAAAGTACATAGAATTTGTGTATCTATGCTGTGGCGAAGTACACAGAATTTGTCTGTCTATGCTGTGGCGAAGTGCATTGAAAGTGTCTGTCTATGCTGTGGCCAAGTACATTGAAAGTGTCTGTCTATGCTGTGCAGAAGTACACAGAATTTGTCTATCTATGCTGTGCAGAAGTGCATTGAAAATGCCTGTCTATGCTGTGGGGGAAGTGCATTGTAAGTGTCTGTCAATGCTGTGGGGAAATGCATTGTAAGTGTCTGTCTATGCTGTGAGGAAGTGCATTGTAAGTGTCTGTCTATGTTGTTGGGAAG
>JAXRKP010000164.1:307500-315000 GCA_037039925.1 Doris montereyensis
GAGAGAGAGAGAGAGAGAGAGAGAGAGAGAGAGAGAGAGAGAGAGAGAGAGAGAGAGAGAGACAGACAGAGAGAGAGACAGACAGACAGACAGGAGAGAGAGAGAGAGAGAGAGAGAGAGAGAGAGAGGGAGATGTCTTATCAGATTTTCCTGTCCCGCTAGAGAAACTGGGAGAAAATCCAGAGATAATTGAGAAGACAGCTTGAGACAGACAGATAGCAATCAAGACAGAGTCTAAGATTAGAGAGAGAGACAAAAGATTTGATTTGATCCTAAGAGAGGGACAGCTGATGTCTTATCACAGTTTTCCTGTCCCGCTTTACAGATTGATAAATCCAGCCCCTGGTTTATATTGTCTTGAAAAGGCTTGACTTAAAAGCCAAATATGCAATCAAAGTTGAGTCTAATGATTAAACAGTTTACTTCTAAAGACAAAAAGATTTGATCTTTCAAAGCTGACTCAAGAGATTATTATCGTTGCCCGCACTGCCCTGTAAACAACCAGGGGGCTTTAACGTGCACATTATCTTTAATGTGCACAGGTATTTTTGCAGTATCTTTAAACTGGTGATCTGCTTTCTATCCTCCTTTTTATCACCTGTCTCCAATGGGATTCACCCACTTGGACCAGGGAAGGTGGGATTTTACCCAAAAACCTCAAGAAAAAATTTTCAACCTGCCAGGGCACGAACCCATGGTTGAGAGAGAGGTCAACACCTTGCCTCTGGACTGCCGTGTCCCCCTCGCTTTATGCCGCCTTGCTAAAAAAATAGATTCACACCACCGTATTAACAGTAATGCACTTTGAGTACCTGGGGCTGTTGTCTCCAGCCAGTGAATGAGGTGGCGGAGGTGCTGTGTCATGTAGCGGTGGGTGCAT
Source organism: Doris montereyensis (assembly GCA_037039925.1). Classification (NCBI taxonomy): domain Eukaryota; kingdom Metazoa; phylum Mollusca; class Gastropoda; order Nudibranchia; family Dorididae; genus Doris; species Doris montereyensis. Next base: position 308,381 of record JAXRKP010000164.1, read on the forward strand.
GTGTTGACTGGAGGGCAGGTTAGGTTGAGTCTTTTGATAGGCTGAGCTTGAAGGGTGTGGCAGCATCAGACGATTGGGCGATCGGACATGTCCGGATTCGGCTGCTTGAGAAATCCGTGCGGATGCTGAGTGTGCACTGGGTGCGAATACTGATGCTGTGGCGAGGTCAGCTGCTGAGGTGCTGCTGTGGCGGCAGTTGCTGTGACTGCATTAGCTGTGGTATCCTGGGAGCCGAGTTGTAGATGAAGATGTCTCCAGCCTCCGGTCTTATGGGGATCGTGGGTTGCCTTGAGACAGTTCAGAAATACATGTGAGCATTCTGTTGAGAAACAGTGGAGCCAAATGTATTAATAGGGTAGTCGATGAGGTGGATATTATTCAGAAATACATGTGAGTTATGGTGAAATAAACAAACGAATATTATAGTTATAATCATGGTATAATACCGTAGAAGATAAAACACACAGGACACATAATATACATTCATAAAAGGATTTTTTGTTTGATTGAAATTTCCTCTGTTGATCATAGACTGTGATCTCTCATGGTGTTCAAATGAAGAGAAACGGCAAGATGAAAGAAAGCTTAAAAGAGTGCAGGGAAAGAAGTAGGATGTCCCAGGTAGCCTACATTATAACAAGAAGAAAGAGACAGGGAGTTAACCATGGACTTCCTCACTGAGCCAGATTGAGAATAAAGAGTAAAGTAAGGTTCCTAAGTTGTCAGTGGCCGAGTGACTAGATTGTGAACTTTGGAATCATGAGGTCCCAGGTTCCCTGGCAAAGCCAACCTGAGTTGTGTTCCTTGGAAAAGACACGTAACATCATTTTCCCACTCTGCCCAGGTGCAAAATGGGTACAAGCACTAGCTTGGCAGTAGAAACCTGATCTGCGTTGTGTCCACCAGGTGATTATTATCACCTGTTCCGCTTCATGCTAAGAAGCCAGGATCAGCTCCACTTGGACCATGGCCTTGAAGGTGGTTTTAGCCTTAAAAAGCCTGTCCCGGTTTCTATAGTGTGAAAAAATTTTCAACCTGCCAGGGCACGAACGCAGATGGTCCACCAGAGTGAGGTCAACACCATGTTGCCTCTAAGAAGGGATTGTCAGAGTGTCCCCTCGACAGAATTTTGGTATGCAAGTGTCCCTCCCTACGACAGGAAGTAACCTTGGACAACAAAAATGTAGATGTGGGCATCAGTGGACCTGACCGTGGTGACTGCGCTTGGTGCCATGGCTAGAATGTTTTTGACAACTTTGAGTACCGTCCGGTTGAATCGGCCGTTGATCTGAGGGGGATACAGTGGTGGTGGAGCGGGTGTTGAGGTGGTGCTGGTGGTGACCAGATTGACTTTGCTTGGACTGATGCATGATGTTGACTGGCAGCACAATGGGAGGCAGTACTGGCGAGGCTCGATGGTGGCATGGCGTTGAGCATGGGATGCGTGTTGGGACAGAAACTCAGACGCGCGGCGGCGGATCGGACATAATAACCCCGGAGACGGTTAGCCACCGAGAAGGAACCGCCACCACCACCGAGATGCTTCCTGAAGTGTGCCCTAGGGTACCGAATATCCTGATGCAATCTGGACAACTGAACAGGTTCGCTGCGGGCCTAGATGGTGGCGGCATAACCTTCCCTCATTTTCTGCTTGTCCATTTCTATCATGGAATGATTGACCATCTCATCAGCGCTCATTCTTGGGCTTTCCAGTGAGATTGAATCTGACCTGGTGACGTCTGGCCGAATTGAGCCGATTGTCCCGACCAGTGGTCACATGGCTCCACCGGGAGAAACAGTCTTGGCGGCCCTGGATGCTTTGCAGTGCATCAGCCAGGTGTGGGCCCGATGTTGATGGTGCTGATATTTATGGCGTCCTTGAAATGCCTGGTGTTGTTGGATGGATTCCAAATAAACAGTTGAACGATATATTAAAGGTATAGGATCATCCGGGCCACAGAGTGATCCATCACATACGAAGTTAAAACGACCCCGTTGGTCGAGACTGAATGATAAATTCTCTAGACAGTCTTTCGGTTGGATGGCCCTGAGGATTCCAAAACTGGTCTTGCCTGGTGTGGGGTTCGTTCAGTTCCATGGCTTGTTTGAGGATAATCCGATTGAATGCGGTGAGGCATGGAAGAAGACTGGCGATCGGGAGGTAAATGATTTGTGTGAAGAAGTGTTTCCTTAATTACACTTCTTTATTGAAGTCAGGTCCATAGGGGCCCAATGATGGATGCCTACTGGCTTGAGAAGATGAGATGTGCCGTGTTAAATCTATGATAGACGGTCCGTCACTTCGATTTATTTCTTTAAAAGCACTTCCGTCGTCATTTGACTCATGGAACAGCACACCTGTGTGTCCACCCAGTTTGGGAGGCCGGGTACCAATGCAGGATATCTGACCGGGTTCTTCTGAAAGTGACTTTGAGCAGTGATCAAAGTGCTGTTTGCCTTGGACTGAACTGATTCTGGCGCCAGAGGCTGTGGCCTTGACACGAGTCCAGGTGGAACTCCAGGTGAATACTGCACTGCCTTGAGCTAGCAGTTGAATCCTTCCCCATTTGGGGGATGTGATGGTCAAATACTTTTGAATTTCCTGAGCTTGGCGTAGCAGGCAAAGCCTCTTTGTCCATTTTATAGAAATACTATCAGTGATGTCTCCTGATATTTTATTTGGGTCAAAAGACGCCATGTGTCTTGAGTCCAGGGGACGTTAAGGTTTCCCACAGTTTGGAACGGACGTTGATTATGCGCGTGTCTGCAACATTTTCTCCTTTGGAGCGGCAAGTGAATAGCAAGGCGGTTCAAGAATAGCACTACTACGTCTGGCATACGGTCCAGTGGATGTAGTGTTGACCTTGGAGGTGTTCACCGTCATATCCTGATGGATGGCTTCCGCTGGAGATTGATGAGCCCTGATAGGGGTTGATGGGACGGCCTTGTGGTGCGATAGGTGTTTACCGCTTTCTGCAGTGGATGTGACACACTTTGAAGTCACAGGCGACTGCTTTTCATAAATATCAACACTGGCATCTTTCAATGCCTGTATTGAGTTGCTATTGGAATGAATGACCTTGACATTATCAGGAAGGTTCCATTTTTTCTTTCACTAAGTTATCTGCTCCTGAATCTGAGATAGGTGTCGCGGTCTCTGAGGAGGTCCCTGTCATCTTACTATTGGCAAATAAGTCATGCCTTGCCTCCACTGCTGTGGCGCTGTTGTCACAAGTCTGATGTGATTCGGATTCTGCCCTCTCGGGTTTAATTGAAATTAGAGCCGGTTGAGGGATGGACGTGGAACTAGTCGTGACACAAGAGGCCAGTCCGGCCATGGAAGCCGATGAATGTGGTTGAGTGCTCGTACTTGCGACATGTGGCATGTGGGATACGATGCCACCTAACTGAATTTCTTCACTTTTCACCGGTAACAGTCGCTTGTGATGCAGTATAGGTAAAGCGTCAGAGCTCTGGCTTGAGACGGCAGGTAAGTCGCCGTCATGTGGTTCAATTTTCTCCCTTTCTCTTTTCACTTTTTTCATTTCCATTCTCTTCAGCAGGTCGCCTTTCCTTTTCCTTAGAATGGCAAGCTGTCGCTGCTCCTGGGCTTTCCGTTCGGCCAGTTGTCCCAGCATTTGAAATTCCAGGAGATGAAAACGGATTTGACGGTCTAGTTCCTCATCAGTAAGAACATTGTCTGGAAGGTGGTCAGCGTCAGGTGAGCGTTGAAGAGTCACGTCCATGGGTTCCGAGCCCTGACTCATTGTACTTGAGTCTTTCAGAACACCCTGCGGACCAGACACTGCTGTGTTTTTCATCAAGGAAAGATCGGACGGCTTCTCCACACTGGGATAGCTTTCAGGCGTGCGGGAAATTATCTTTGCGTTGGAGCTCAAAGCCGTCTCATTAGCCGCTGCACACGTGGTTTTTGCTGTACCTGTCAAGTCAATGGCACTGTGTTGACTTTCTGTAGCTTTCTCCAAACCAGGCAGTGGATGATGAAGAGACTTTTCAATGCTGAACTTTGACTCCAGAGCTTCAGCTTTTGGAGCCTGCATTAGTCCATTGTCAGATGTCATGTTCCTAGCAGCATCTGCAACAAAATGGAAGCAAAATGAGACAGTGAAATTGACAAGATAAACTGATACTGCCTTGAATATTTTAATCTCAGAGGGGAAAAATGGCTTTTAATGCTATGATTCAAAATCAAATGCAAGACATATAAAAGAAGCGATTTTTGATAAAAAGCAAATTTGACTACAAGAAAAGGAGATTTTGATTTGCGTAAAAGAAAGTTTAATTTACAGAAGAAAAAAAAAATTTGATTTACAAAAAAAGTAAAATTTTGATTAACGGAGAAAGGAAAGTTTCATTTGCAGTAAAAAGGAATGGTTGATTTGTTGGAAAAAGAAGTTTGATTTTGGAAAAACTAAATCTTCATTGACTTGCTGTCTAAAGTAAAGGAAAGGAAAAAAACAAGAAGAGAACATATACAAGAAAGAGTATGAGGAGGAAGAGGAGGAATAATAAAAAGAGGTGAATATATCTGCATGGTTGGTAGTGCACTCCCTTTTCATGGCAAAGCGATGGGTGACGATGCGAAGGTCACAAATTTGATTTTATCTGATAACCAAATATTGCTTCTGTTCATCCCTTTGACTTCATCTTATCTTTGTTCCTACAGGCCTTTAATATTTATTTGATTTTTCTTATTCACCACTTTGGACATTCTCATTGCCTTAATGTTTGTCTTTGTTCCTATGAGGCTTTACTATCTATTTCACGTCCTTATTCACCACTTTGGACATTCTCCTTGCCTTAATGTTTGTCTTTACCCCTCTATGGGACTTCAATATTTAGTTTATGACCTTATATTCACCACTTTGGACATACCCCTTGTCTTAATGTTTGTCTTTACCCCTCTATGGGACTTCAATGTTTATTTTATGACCTTATATTCACTACTTTGGACATTCTCCTTGCCTTAATGTTTGTCTTTACCCCTCTATGGGACTTCAATATTTATTTTATGACCTTATATTCACTACTTTGGACATTCTCCTTGCCTTAATGTTTGTCTTTACCCCTCTATGGGACTTCAATATTTATTTTATGACCTTATATTCACCACTTTGGACATTCTCCTTGCCTTAATGTTTGTCTTTACCCCTCTATGGGACTTCAATATTTTTTTTATGACCTTATATTCACCACTTTGGACATTCTCCTTGCCTTAATGTTTGTCTTTACCCCTCTATGGGACTTCAATATTTATTTTATGACCTTATATTCACCACTTTGGACATTCTCCTTGCCTTAATGTTTGTCTTTACCCCTCTATGGGACTTCAATATTTATTTTAATGTTTGACCTTATATTCACTACTTTGGACATTCTCCTTGCCTTAATGTTTGTCTTTACCCCTCTATGGGACTTCAATGTTTATTTTATGACCTTATATTCACCACTTTGGACATTCTCCTTGCCTTAATGTTTGTCTTTACCCCTCTATGGGACTTCAATGTTTATTTTAATGTTTGACTATGGGACTTATGTTTATTCATTCCACTTTGGACATTCTCCTTGCCTTAATGTTTGTCTTTGTTCCTATGGGAAGGAAAAGAATGGGAAGGAAAAGAAGAAGAAGGAAGAAAAACAACCCAACAAGGAAAACAAGAAAGAAAGAAAATAAAAAAACTCTTACCAAAACGTTCAGACAGTTCTCTGGTCAGCACACCTGTTTTAAGGACACTTTGGTCTCGCCAAGTGTGTCACACGATGATGTCGCAGTGCCCGAAGTGCTCCCTTGAGGCGTTGACGTGGTCAGTTTGGGCTGCACCCGGGGCAAAACCATCTGGACAGGCAGGTTGGCTCTGGTCCGACTGGACCCAGCAACTAAGGCATCTGGTAGGGAAGAACAGACGTCACTTTAGTTTCACCACATTCAGCATTGGGCAATGGAGAGTAATGGAAAGTATCACCTTTTTATCGTCCGTCTCCGATGGGACTAAGTGTTGATCCATCAACCTGGACCAGAACAAAATTTTCAACTTGATGGGGCTTGAGCTCATGACCTTCTGCTTCAAAGGCTGACATCTTGCCCCTGAACCACCGTGTCCACCTCAAAATTTAATGGAGGTTAGCAGCTGCTGTGGATTTCATGGGTCAAAGGTGTTGTACACAACTGGTAGCATCGTCAGTGTGTAGCCAGAAGGATGCTTGTTCAAACCCTGGTTGGCCTAAGGGTGGGTTTTACCACGAAACTCAACTTAGCTTTTCTTCTCAAATTTCACACAGGTGTCTAAAAGAACATGGTTATAAATAATGTATTCAAAGAAGAAACTATTCCTAGTTCTGGTACAAAATGCTTAACAGGCAACTTTGTTCTCTTGATCCTAGGCAGGGACATGAGAAGGGTATAAAATAATCCTCTGCTTCGAGATGGGGGTGGGGTTGGGGGGATAAAGCATGCTGTACATTAGAAATAGGACTAAAAATTCGCCTGACCTTTCAAACAGAGCTAAAAGCTCCAGTGTTAGCGGCAGTGACACTACTTTCCACTATTCCAGCCCTGCAAGACTTTCAAGATAGCTACCAATCCAGTTTCCATTCAGTTT
>JAXRKP010000164.1:320000-332500 GCA_037039925.1 Doris montereyensis
ATGAACAATCAATCGGTTCAAGGACAGGTCAATCAACTAAATGACAAATCAACCAACTCAAGAACAATTTAATCAACTCAAAGAAAGTCAATCACCTAAAGGACAAGTCAATTGATTCAAGGACAAGTCAATCAACTAAATGACACATCAACCAACTCAAGGACAATTTAATCCTCAATGTAAGTCAATCAACTAGACGACAAATCAATGGATTCAAGGCCAAGTTAATCAACTAAAGGACAAAGCAATCGATTCAAGGACAAGTCAATCAACTCAAGGACAATTTAATCAACTCAAGGACAATTTAATCAACTGAAGGACAATATAATTAACTCAAGGACAATTTAATCAACTCAAGGACAATTTAATCAACTCAAGGTCAAGTCAATCAAATCTAAAAGATAAAGTACTCAACTCAACGAAAAATCAATCGATTCAAGGACAAGTCAATCAGCTCAAGAAATGTCAATTAACTAAAGGACAGGTCAATCAACCGAAGAACAAATCAATCAACTAAAGGACAAATTAATCCATTCAAGGACAAGTCAATCATTTCAAACACAAATCAATTAGTTACAGGGCTAATCAAATAGTTGTAGGACAAATCAATTAGTTACAGGACAAATCAAATAGTTGTGGGACAAATCAATTAGTTACAGGACAAATCAAATATTTGTAGGCCAAATCAATTAGTTACAGGACAAATCAAATAGTTGTAGGACAAATCAATTAGTTACAGGACAAATCAAATAGTTGTAGGACAAATCAATTAGTTACAGGACAAATCAAATAGTCTCAGGTCAGGACAAATCAATTAGTTACAGGACAAATCAAATAATTGTAGGACAAATCATTAGTTACAGGACAAATCAAATAGTTTTAAGACAAATCAATTAGTTACAGGACAAATCAACTAGTCTCAGGACAAATTAATTAGTTACAGGACAAGTCAAATTATAGTTGTAGGACATCAATTAGGCGGCGTAATCCCTAAGTCACCAATGCCACAAAAGATACCAAAATAATTAGTCACCCTAGTGATGAAAAAAAGGTAAAACACGGACAATTTCACAGCATGCCTAAAGATAGGCAGGTGTACTGGCAGGCGTAAAGACAGACACAGTCAGTCGTAAAAACAGTCGTAAAGACAGACACAGTCAGTCGTAAAAACAGTCGTAAAGACAGACACAGTCAGTCGTAAAAACAGGCGTAAAGACAGACACAGTCAGTCGTAAAAACAGTCGTAAAGACAGGCGTACAGACAGTCGTACAAACAGTCATAGAGACAGTCACAGAGACAGTCGCTACAGACAGGCGCACCGACAGACGTACAATAGACGTACATGCAGTCGCACAGACAGTTGTACAGACATCCGTTCAGATAGTCGTAGAGACAGACATACAAACAGACGTACAGACAGACGCACAGACAGTCGTAGAGACAGACATTCAGACAGACGTAAAGATAGTCGTACAGATAGACGCACAGACAGACGCACAGGCAGTCGTAGAGACAGACACACATACGCACATATAGGTCGTAGAGACAGACAGACATACAGTCGCACAGGCAGTCGTAGAGATAGACGTTCAGACAGGCGTAAAAACAGTCGCATAGATAGACGCACAGACAGACGCAGACAGACGTAAAGACAGTAGTACAGATAGACGCACATATAGTCATAGAGACAGACGTTCAGACAGACGTAAAGACAGTCGTACAGATAGAAGCACAGACAGATGCACAGACAGTCGTAGAGACAGACACACATACAGTCGAACAGACAGTCGTAGAGACAGACGTTCAGACAGACGTAAAGACAGCCGTACAGATATACGCACAGACAGATGCACAGGCAGTCGTAGAGACATACATACATACAGTCGCACTGACAGTCGTAGAGACAGGCGTCAGACAGCCGTACAGACAGACGTAAAGATAGTCGTATAGACGGACGTATAGATGTACAGAGAGACGCACAGACAGATGCACAGACAGTCATAGAGACATATATGCATACAGTCACACAGACAGTTATAGAGACAGGCGTTCAGACAGTCGTACATACATACGTAAAGACAGTCGTACAGATAATAGTACAGACAGACGTAAAGACAGTCATACAGACAGTCGTACATACAGACGTAAAGACAGTCTTACAGACAGCCGTACAGACAGACGTACATATAGTCGTAGAGACAGATATTCAGATAGACGTAAAGACAGTCGTACAGACAGACGCAGAGACAGACGAACAGACAGTCGTATAGATAGACGTTCAGACAGTCGTACAGACAGACGTACAGACAGACGTAAAGACAGTCCTACAGACAGTTGTAAAGATAGTTGTAAAGACAGTTGTATAGACAGTTGTACAGACAGTTGTAAAGACAGTTGTAAAGACAGTTGTAAAGACAGTTATAAAGACTGTTGTAAAAAGACAGTTGTATAGACAGTTGTAAAGACAGTTGTATAGACAGTTGTAGAGACAGTTGTAAAGACAGTTGTAAAGACAGACGTACAGACAGTCATAAAGACAGTTGTAAAGACAGTCGTAAAGACAGTCGTAAAGACAGTTGTATAGAGTTGTAAAGACAGTTGTAAAGACAGACGTACAGACAGTCGTAAAGACAGTTGTAAAGACAGTTGTAAAGACAGTCGTATAGACAGACGTAAAGACAGTCCTACAGACAGTTGTAAAGACAGACGTACAGACAGTTGTAAAGACAGCTGTAAAGACAGTCGTAAAGACAGTCGTAAAGAGAGTCGTAAAGACAGTTGTAAAGACAGTTGTAAAGAGAGTAGTATAGACAGACGTAAAGACAGTCCTACAGACAGTCGTATAGACAGACGTAAAGACAGTCCTACAGACAGTTGTAAGGACAGACGTACAGACAGTCGTAAAGACAGTTGTAAAGACAGTTGTAAAGACAGTCGTAAAGACAGTTGTAAAGACAGTCGTAAAGACAGTCATAAAGACAGTTGTAAAGACAGTTGTAAAGACAGTTGTAAAGACAGTCGTAAAGACAGCTGTAAAGACAGCTGTAAAGACAGTTGTAAAGACAGTTGTAAAGACAGTTGTAAAGACAGTCTTAAAGACAGTCGTACAGACAATTGTAAAGACAGACGTAAAGACAGTCGTACAGACAGTTGTAAAGACAATCGTAAAGACAGTTGTAAAGACAGTCGTAAAGACAGTTGTATAGACAGTCGTAAAGACAGTTGTAAAGACAGTTGTAAAGACAGTTGTAAAGACAGTTGTAAAGACAGTTGTAAAGACAGTCGTAAAGACAGTTGTAAAGACAGTTGTAAAGACAGTTGTAAAGACAGTTGTAAAGACAGTTGTAAAGACAGTCGTAAAGACAGTTGTAAAGACAGTTGTAAAGACAGTTGTAAAGACAGTCGTACAGACAATTGTAAAGAGAGACGTAAAGACAGTCGTACAGACAGTTGTAAAGACAGTCGTAAAGACAGTTGTAAAGACAGTTGTAAAGACAGTTGTAAAGACAGTTGTAAAGACAGTCGTACAGACAATTGTAAAGACAGACGTAAAGACAGTCGTACAGACAGTTGTAAAGACAGTCGTAAAGACAGTCCTACAAACAGTCGTATAGATAGAAGTACAGACAGTCGTAGAGACAGATATTGAGACGGACGTAACAACAGTCGCACAGACAGACACACAGACAGCCGTACAGACAGTCGCACAGACGGACGCACAAAAAGTCGCAGAGACAGATATTGACAAACACGTAAAGACAGTCGTATAGACAGAAGTACAGAAAGACTCACAGACAGACGCACAGACAGTCGTATAGACACTTTCAGACAGACGTACAGACAGTCGTACAGACAGACGTAGACAGACGTACAGACATACATAGACAGACGCACATACAGACGTAGACAGACATTCAGACAGACGTACAGTCAGACGTACAGGCACACTCACAGATACAGAGAGACAGAGACAGAGACAGACAGAGACAAAGACAAAGACAAAGTCAAAGAGAAAGACAGAGACAAAATGAAATAGTGAGACAGAAAGATAATAAAGAATGGATGCAGAGACAGAGTTTGAAAGAAGGAGAACCTCACCCCTCCGTGTGTTTGCTTTCCTCAGCGCGCAGGGACTCCAAGCTGGCTGGTATGAGCCTGGGCATGGACGACATGGGGCCAGAGGTCGTGTTGGCGCCACCGGAAGTCGTCTGCAAGGGGGAACCAGCTACGGTTGTTACTTCCATGGACGTTTCGCTCATTGGCACATTGTCAGATGGCTGCGGTGGCGAGGTCAATGATGTCCCTTTTGACGACGTGGTAGAATCTCCTTCTGACATTGGAGGTGATGCTGGCAGATTGGCCAAAGGTGTCCGGCCATTTTTGGAAGCAGCAATCGTGGAGGAAGTCGTCTGAACAATTTTGTGACTTGGTGACGTCACGTTGCCTGACCTCCAGCTGTTGCCGCTTGAAGCGGAGGATGAAGCGATGATGGCGGTGGTGGTGGTGGTGGTCGTGGTGGCGGTGTTATTGTTGCTGTTGTTGGAACTGGTGGTAGAGCTGGTGGTAGTAGTGGTAGTAGCCGTGGTTGTACTGGAGCTACTGGTAGAGGCGCCTCCTGTCTCGCTGCTGTTGGCTGCCTGTTTGTAGGAGTTCGTCTGAAGGATTTTCTGCTCCAGCCAATTAAACCTTGGAAGTTCCTGCAGAATTCTGGCAGCGCTGATCTGGTTGGATTGGTCAGCCAGGGAATCTACGATGAAACAAGAAACGTCATGGATATATACATAATACAATAAGATATGATGGGATGTAAAAACAACAGCTTTATTGTCTAAAAGGCACATTGCCGTGGTGTTACAGTGACATTCATTGCTATCTCTCTTTCCAGAGTGGTAGTTGAACTAATAAAAGACGTTTAAATGATTGATTGAAATTTACCATTCCTTCCTATGCCGTGATCTCAGGGTGAATTAAGAGGAAACAGTGAGCAAGGTAACTGATAAGTGAAAGAGTGAAAAAGAAAGAAATAGTGTTTATCAGCAGCAACAGCAACAGCAACAACAGCAACAGCAGCAAGAACAACAACGATAATAATAAACTCAACAACAGTGACGGTGGTCGTGAAAAAAAAGGAAAAACCCAAAGAAGATTTCCTCCTTGCCTTTGAACAAAGCAGAGCGATAGGCTAATGGATATTATTATAATACACATCTTTTCCCTCAATTTTTCTCATTCTTGGTTTTCAACAACAATAAAATGTATTAGGCAATAGGCTTCCGGTGTAAGGGGGGGGACGAATACTGAAATTATGGCGCTTGCAGCTTTTGAACAGGGCGGTGGCGAAATGGCAAATTTCATACTCGCAAGTACAGTCGCGTGTGCCACAAGTTCACGGTTGTTAAACAAGAACACACACAAAAAAAAAGAAAAAAGAAAGAAAGGAAGATTATACAGCTTTAAAAATGTTTAAAATGCAGGGCGAAATAAAACCGAACTTCAAATGCAATCAAATATGCATTGACGCTGTCGACATGGTCATGGGTTTTTAAAGAGCAAAGCATGCGGCGTTGGGACATTTACAGCTGGACACGGTTCAATGATCAACATAATATGTAAAACTGGCATAAATTAAACCATTCGCACTTTTCCTAGGTGTCAAAATGACTCATCAACTTTTATTACAATTGGCAAAGCAAAAAGAAAATCGAAAAGAAAATATAACAAATTAACCAAAATAACAGAAACCTCAAATCAGTTGGAATAAATTACTTTGTATACGAATCTATTAATTTCATTTTAGGAATAAAATCAAAAGCGTAGAAAATGAATAACAGTTATATTTTAATGTGATTATCTAATAATAATAAAAGCGCGGTCTGTTAAATGGAAGGGTGGAAGGGAAAGAGCGAAGGGGGAAAGAGAGAGAGGAGAGAGAGAGAGAGAGAGAGAGAGAGAGAGAGAGAGAGAGAGAGAGAGAGAGAGAGAGAGAGAGAGAGAGAGAGAGAGAGAGAGAGAGAGAGAGAGAGAGAGAGAGAGAGAGAGAGAGAGAGAGAGACAGACAGACAGACAGACAGACAGACAGACAGACAGATAAACAGACCGACCGACCGACAGACAGACAGAGAGACCGTTATTTCTGGTTAAAGTCTGACAGACTTACAACATGGAACATAAGAAGCTGGAGCAAGTTTTCTCATTGGTTGTACAAACGGATCAATTTAACCCGAATGCCCGGCAAGAAAGAAAGCACACTAAAGGAGTCTCCTAATAGTATTGATTCCCTTGTTCATTTTTTTCGTTACACAATGATTGTTTGTAACCAACATTAGCGCGTTTGCCAGATCGAAGGCCTTTCAAACCAATTACAATAGTTTTCACAAAAAGATTAATTCATAGGGCTTACATTTTGTACTATGATATTATGCTTGCAATGTCGATAGAAAAAAACAATCCTTGCCCTGCTGGTACGTGTATGTATGGGGTTAACATATTGTGACAATAGCGTTCTGCCTGTCCTTATATTAAAACTGACATTATGAGAGGTTTTGAGACATTTAAGTGGGGTTTTTTTATACATTATGGGACGTGTTTGATACATTATGGTAGGTTTTTGTTACGTTTTAGAACGTGTTTGATACATTATGGTAGGTTTTTGTTACGTTATAGAACGTTTTTGATACATTATGGTAGGCTTTTGATACATTATGGTAGGCTTTTTTGATACATTATGGTAGGCTTTTGATACATTATGGTAGTTTTTTTTATACATTACGGTAGGTTTTTTCATACATTATAGTATGTTTTTGATACATTATGGAAGGTTTTTGATAGCTTATGGGAGGTTTTTCATACATCATGGGAGTTTTTTGCATACATTATGGGAGGTTTTTGATACATTGTGGGTTTTTGATAGATTATGGGAAGTTTTTCATACATTATGGTAGGGTTTTGAGACATTATGGGAGGTTTTTCATACATTATGGTAGGGTTTTGATACATTATGGGACGTTTTTCATACATTATGGTAGGGTTTTGAGACATTATGGGAAGTTTTTCATACATTATGGTAGGGTTTTGATACATTATGGTAGGTAGTTCATACATTACTGGAGGTTTTTGACACATTATGGGAGGTTTATTATACATTATGGCACGTTTTCCATACCTTATGGAGGTATTTCATACATTATGGTAGGGTTTCGATATATTATGGTAGTTTTTCATACATTATGGTAGACTTTTGATACATTATGGGAGGTTTTGATTACACTATGGGAGGTTTTTCAGACATTATGGTAGAGTTTTTGATACATTAGGGGAGGTATTTTCTACATTATGGGAGATTTTTCATAGATTATGGGAGGTTTTTCATACATTATGGAAAGTTTTTCATACATTATGGGAAATTTTTCATACATTATGGTGGGTTTTGATACACTATGGGACGTTTTTGATACATTATGGTAGTTTTTAGTCATTATGGTAGATTTTTGATACATTATGGTAGGTTTTGATACATTATGGTAGATTTTTCATACATTATTTTAAGTTTTTGATACATTATGGTAGGTTTTTTGATACTTTACAAATTTCTGATGATGATAATAATATAATAATGCAAATCTTATGTAGCGCCCCTATTCATGAGGGTCATGCTCAGTTGCGCCCTACAAAGGCCATGATATACATCATAAAAATAGCTTACATAATGTACTCAATATTTAAAATTACTATAAAATCACGGCATCTACATACATGAAGAATGTTACTATGAAGATAAAAAGTACCTAAATGACCATATGTGCTAATTACAAGATGCCCTATACACGCGTGTGTCCCCCCCCCCCCCCACACACACACACACATACACACACACACACACACACACACACACATTGCAGGTGCCAAGGAGGTTTTTTGATACATAATGTGAGGTTTTTATACATTATGGGAGGTTTTTGATACATTATGTGAGGTTTTTTATACATTATGGGAGGTTTTGATACATTATGGGAGGTTTTTGATACATTATGGGAGGTTTTATACATTATGGGAGATTTTTCCTACGCTATGTGAGGTTTTTTTTATACATTATGGGAGAATTTTCCTATAGTATGTGAGGTATTTGAAACATTATGGGAGGTTTTTGATACGTTATGGGAGGTTTTTTATACATTATGGGAGATTTTTGATACATTATGGGAGGTTTTTCATACATTTAGGAACTTTTTCATACATTATGGTGAGGGTTTGATACATAATGGGAGGTTTTTGATACATTATGGAAGGTTTTTCATACATTATGTGGAGGTTTTTTCTTACACACTGTGAGGTTTTTGATACATTATGGGAGGTTTTTGATACATTATGGCCGTTTTCTATACATTACGGAAGGTCTTTGATACATTTAGGAGTTTTTTCATACATTATGGAAGGTTTTTCATACATTATGGGAGGTTTTTCATTACATTATGGGAGGTTTTTCAAACATTATGGCAAGATTTTGATACATTATGGGATGTTTTTGACACATTTTGGGGAAGTTTTTGATACATTATGAGAGATTTTTGATACATTATGGGAGGTTTTTGATACATTATGTGAGGTTTTTGATACATTATGGGAGGTTTTTGATACATTATGGGAGGTTTTGATACATTATGGGATGTGTTTGATACATTATGGGAGATTTTTGATACATTATGGGAGGTTTTTGATACATTATGGGATGTTTTTCATACATTATGGGAGATTTTGATACATTATGGGAGATTTTTTTGAAGGATTTGTTTCAACATTTTCCTGGACTGCCCTGTTAACAACCAAAGCATATCTCTGGACCACCTAAATCCCCCGTCCATAGAGCCACAGTGAATTCTGGTTCCTATGGGACGAATTGAGGCAGGGTATAATGCAAAGCTGTCTGGACAAGACAAGGATAATTATCGGAGGCTAATCAAGGTAATGACGTTTCTATGTTATCGCTTGTGGGGCAATGTAACCGTGGAGCCATGTAATCGTGGGGCAATGTAATCGTGGGGCAATGTAACCGTGGAGCAATGTAATCGTGGGGCAATGTAACCGTGGAGCAATGTAATCGTGGGGCAATGTAATCGTGGGGCAATTTAATCGTGGGGCAATGTTATCGTGGGGCAATTTAATCGGGGCAATGTAATCGTGGGGGCAATGTAACCGTGGAGCAATGTAATCGTGGGGCAATGTAACCGTGGAGCAATGTAATCGTGGGGCAATTTAATCGTGGGGCAATTTAATCGTGGGGCAATGTAACAGTGGGGCAATGTAAGCGTGGGGCGATGTAATCGTGGGGCAACGTAAGCGTGGCATCCCGTGGCGCTCTGTGACCTGTAGCCAGATGATAGGCTGCGATATCAACGATGCAAAGATCAGATCGCAAACAACCCTTTGCAGATAATAGGTTTGGTTGTAATGCCTTAACTCTGTTATGAAATACGAAAGTAGACGTTGGAATTATGATTCCCAAAAATATAACAATTAATATAAATCAAAACCTTGAATTAAGAAAATTCATCGAAATAATAAAGTCGTGAGTCTAGTTACTTTATATTTCTTACACGTTTTTTTTCCTTTCCTGTATTACAAACCATAAGTTAAGTTACGATCTATTTCTTACACAGTTTGTTTTCTTTCCTATATTACAAACCATAAGTTAAGTTACGGTATATTGCTTACACAGTATTACAAACCATTTGTTTTACACAGTTTGTTTTCTTTCCTGTATTACAAACCATAAGTTAAGTTACGATCTATTTCTTACACAGTTTGTTTTCTTTCCTATATTACAAACCATAAGTTAAGTTACGATCTATTGCTTACACAGTTTGTTTTCTTTCCTGTATTACAAACCATAAGTTAAGTTACGATCTATTGCTTACACAGTTTGTTTTCTTTCCTGTATTACAAACCATAAGTTAAGTTACGATCTATTGCTTACACAGTTTGTTTTCTTTCCTGTATTACAAACCATAAGTTAAGTTACGATCTATTGCTTACACAGTTTGTTTTCTTTCCTGTATTACAAACCATAAGTTAAGTTACGATCTATTGCTTACACAGTTTGTTTTCTTTCCTGTATTACAAACCATAAGTTAAGTTACGATCTATTTCTTACACAGTTTGTTTTCTTTCCTGTATTACAAACCATAAGTTAAGTTACGATCTATTTCTTACACAGTTTGTTTTCTTTCCTGTATTACAAACCATAAGTTAAGTTACGATCTATTTCTTACACAGTTTGTTTTCTTTCCTGTATTACAAACCATAAGTTAAGTTACGATCTATTTCTTACACAGTTTGTTTTCTTTCCTATATTACAAACTGTCCTAAATCAAGTTACGATATATTTCTTACACAGTTTGTTTTCTTTCGTATATTACAAACTGTCCTAAATCAAGTTACGATATATTTCTTACACAGTTTGTTTTTTCTTTCCTATATTACAAACTGTCTATATTATAAACTTCCTAAATCAAGTTACGATATATTTCTTACACAGTTTGTTTTCTTTCCTATATTACAAACTGTCCTAAATCAAGTTACGATATATTTCTTACACAGTTTGTTTTCTTTCCTATATTACAAACTGTCCTAAATCAAGTTACGATATATTTCTTACACAGTTTGTTTTCTTTCCTATATTATAAACTGTCCTAAATCAAGTTACGATATATTTCTTACACAGTTTGTTTTCTTTCCTATATTACAAACTGTCCTAAATCAAGTTACGATATATTTCTTACACAGTTTGTTTTCTTTCCTATATTACAAACTGTCCTAAATCAAGTTACGATATATTTCTTACACAGTTTGTTTTCTTTCCTATATTACAAACTGTCCTAAATCAAGTTACGATATATTTCTTACACAGTTTGTTTTCTTTCCTATATTACAAACTGTCCTAAATCAAGTTACGATATATTTCTTACACAGTTTGTTTTCTTTCCTATATTACAAACTGTCCTAAATCAAGTTACGATATATTTCTTACACAGTTTGTTTTCTTTCCTATATTACAAACTGTCCTAAATCAAGTTACGATATATTTCTTACACAGTTTGTTTTCTTTCCTATATTACAAACTGTCCTAAATCAAGTTACGATATATTTCTTACACAGTTTGTTTTCTTTCCTATATTACAAACTGTCCTAAATCAAGTTACGGTATATTTCTTACACAGATTGTTTTCTTTCCTATATTACAAACTGTCCTAAATCAAGTTACGATATATTTCTTACACAGTTTGTTTTCTTTCCTATATTACAAACTGTCCTAAATCAAGTTACGGTATATTTCTTACACAGATTGTTTTCTTTCCTATATTACAAACTGTCCTAAATCAAGTTACGATATATTTCTTACACAGTTTGTTTTCTTTCCTATATTACAAACTGTCCTAAATCAAGTTACGATATATTTCTTACACAGTTTGTTTTCTTTCCTATATTACAAACTGTCCTAAATCAAGTTACGATATATTTCTTACACAGTTTGTTTTCTTTCCTATATTACAAACTGTCCTAAATCAAGTTACGATATATTTCTTACACAGTTTGTTTTCTTTCCTATATTACAAACTGTCCTAAATCAAGTTACGGTATATTTCTTACACAGTTTGTTTTCTTTCCTATATTACAAACTGTCCTAAATCAAGTTACGATATATTTCTTACACAGTTTGTTTTTCTTTCCTATATTACAAACTGTCCTAAATCAAGTTACGATATATTTCTTACACAGTTTGTTTTCTTTCCTATATTACAAACTGTCCTAAATCAAGTTACGGTACTATTTCTTACACAGTTTGTTTTCTTTCCTATATTACAAACTGTCCTCAATCAAGTTACGGTAATTTCTTACAGTTTGTTTTTTCTTTCCTATATTACAAACTGTCCTCAATCAAGTTACGATATTTCTTACACAGTTTGTTTTCTTTCCTATACTACAAACTGTCCTAAATCAAGTTACGGTATATTTCTTACACGATGCATTACAACTGTCGTATGTGAAATTACAACAGAAGCACAGAAATAAAATTTAAAAAGGAGAGAAAATGCTATTGGCCTAACTTGAGTTACGGCAGTAGTATTCTCATGTAATTAATACTCACTTGACTTGCACGTAAAGCATTCTATGAATAACTTTATTTCCAAACGTCAGACATCTCTGTCCTTACTACCAATGACTTGCACCTAAAACATTCTATGAATAACTTTATTTCCAAACGTCAGACATCTCTGTCCTTACTACCAATGACTTGCACCTAAAGCATTCTATGAATAACTTTATTTCCAAACGTCAGACATCTCTGTCCTTACTACCAATGACTTGCACCTAAAGCATTCTATGAATAACTTTATTTCCAAACGTCAGACATCTCTGTCGTTACTACCAATGACTTACACCTAAAACATTCTATGAATAACTTTATTTCCAAACGTCAGACATCTCTGTCGTTACTACCAAT
>JAXRKP010000164.1:335000-347500 GCA_037039925.1 Doris montereyensis
AGAGAGGGAGGGGGGGTAGGAGAGAGAGAAAGAGGGGGGGGGTAGCGAGAGAGAAAATATATAATAATCGGCAAAGATTGGTGTTGAAATTTGGCATAAAAATAATTGACTGTTCGAAATAATCGCTTTGACGTCAAAAGTAATACCTATTCCTTTATTCTTCTGTTTGTATTAATATGCGAAAAGTTGGAGAGAGAAAACCTTTCATCAACCTGTCGGGGTTTGAACCCACAACCTTATATGATTGAGAGGTCGACGACACCTTGCCTCTGGACCACCGCGTCCCCCTCCAACGCCGTGCAAATCAACTCTGCATCCGCTGATTACTAAGTATCCTCAACACCGAAGGCATGCCGCTGATCATGAAATCTGCTCAACAAGGCAGCATGCCCTGCCATGTCATGAAATCTGCTCAACACCGGAAAGCATGCCCTGCCATGTCATGAAATCTGCTCAACACCGGAAGGCAGCATGCCCCTGCCATGTCATGAAATCTGCTCAACACCGAAGGCAGCATGCCCTGCCATGTCATGAAATCTGCTCAACACCGGAAGGCAGCATGCCCTGCCATGACATCCCTGCCATGTCATGAAATCTGCTCAACACCGGAAGGCAGTATGCCATGCCATGTCATGAAATCTGCTCAACACCGGAAGGCAGCATGCCATGCCATGACATGAAATCTGCTCAACACCGGAAGGCAGTATGCCCTGCCATGACATGAAATCTGCTCAACACCGGAAGGCAGCATGCCCTGCCATGACATGAAATCTGCTCAACACCGAAAGGCAGCATGCCCTGCCATGTTATGAAATCTGCTCAACACCGAAAGGCAGCATGCCCTGCCATGTCATGAAATCTGCTCAACACCGAAAGGCACATGCCATGCCATGTCATGAAATCTGCTCAACACCGGAAGGCAGCATGCCCTGCCATGACATGAAATCTGCTCAACACCGGAAGGCAGTATGCCCTGCCATGACATGAAATCTGCTCAACACCGGAAGGCAGCATGCCCTGCCATGTCATGAAATCTGCTCAACACCAGAAGGCAGCATGCCCTGCCATGTCATGAAATCTGCTCAACACATGCCATGCCATGTCATGAAATCTGCTCAACACCGGAAGGCAGTATGCCCTGCCATGTCATGAAATCTGCTCAACACCGGAAGGAAGCATGCCATGCCATGTCATGAAATGTGCTCAACACCGGGAAGGCAGCATGCCCTGCCATGTCATGAAATCTGCTCAACACCGGAAGGCAGCATGCCATGCCATGTCATGAAATGTGCTCAACACCGGAAGGCAGCATGCCATGCCATGTCATGGAATGCCTGCATGTCATGAAATCTGCTCAACACCGAAAGGCAGCATGCCATGCCATGTCATGAAATCTGCTCAACACCGGAAGGCAGTATGCCATGCCATGTCATGGAATCTGCTCAACACCGAAAGGCAGCATGCAATGTCATGTCATGAAATCTGTTCAACACCGAAAAAATGCCATGTCATGAAATCTGCCCCGTTGATATTTATACGTAGAGGGATTTGTCTTGTTTAGTTATTATTCCCATTTGGATTCACCCCGTGCACCATGATATGCGGTGTGATGTCAAGGTAATATCAAGGTGAAAAGCGAGCTGAAAAAGAAATAAAAGATTGAATGGAAAAGACGCAAGACCTACCAGCAACGCCCTTCAACCACCCGCATGGGAAGTGAAGTACCAGGAAACAGCAAGACGACAGACAAACGTAAAGGAATGAAAGGAAACGAAGCAAGACCTACCAGCTACGCCCTTCAACCACCCGCATGGGAAGTGAAGTACCAGGAAACAGCAAGACGACAGACAAACGTACAGGAATGAAAGGAAACGAAGCAAGACCTACCAGCTACGCCCTTCAACCACCAAAACTTAGGCAGTGAAGGGCTGGATGGGGGGGAGAGGGGGGTTGGGGTGGGGGTGTGCTGAAAATTGACAACAGGATAAAATGACAACATATACAATGACAACAATATTGAAATGACAACAACATAAATGCACAACAGTATACTCAATAACAACAGTATACAATGACAACAGTATAAAAATATGGCAAGAGTACAAAATGACAAAAGTATACAATGACAACATTATAAAAATATGGCAAGAGTACAAAATGACAACAGCATACTATGATAACAGTATAAACATATGACAAGCGTATAAAATGACAACAGCATACTATGATAACAGTATAAAAATATGACAAGCGTATAAAATAACAACAGTATACTATGATAACAGTATAAAAATATGACAAGAGTATAAAATGACAGCAGTATACAATGATAAACAGTATACAATAATAACAGTATAAAAATATAACAAACGTTTAAACGTATGACAACAGTATAAAATGACAACAGTTTACAATGACAACAGTATAAAGTGACAAAAGTATCAAATATCAACGATATAAAAATAACAACATAAATTTTCAGATAAAGAAAGAATGATCAAAATCAGGATCCAAACCTTCATCCAAAATACTCCTTTGATCTCGAACGTTTCCCGACAAACTTACAGTTATCATATTCACTAACTAACTAACTAACTAACTAACTAACTAACAAACACTGATGAAAACATGACAGGCATTATGCTAAAAGCTAACCTCACGTCTTTCACAGAACAACCTACACGATACTGTTATTGCTGAGATCAGATTCAAGCAAAACATAATATGTGCCACGAGAAATAAAACCACTTAACCGTGCCTAGGTTATTAAACACGTTATTATTCTATCGTACTCTCATAGTACAGCAAAGACGGTATGGTATGTCAACGCTGTGATGCACTCTACCATTTTCATAATAATACCGATGTGTACTGCTGATAGCGCCGAAAACCGTAGCAGCAATGACCGACTCGCTTCTTTTCTGTCTCAACTCTATATGGATTTAGTTTGGGAGGGAGGTAAATGACGGACACGGTTTCTTACTCGAAAATCTTTAAAAAAAAATTACCCGAGAGCAACACTGTACCTGGAAGTGACTTGGAGTGTAGATCTAGTTTTGCGAGCCATCGATATGAAATCTCTTGCGTTACAGTATTATTGTATTTTAATTCCTCTGTAAAGCGTACGAACAGATGGTTTCAACCAAGGAATATCCTTGCGAAGTGAGAGGGATACAGTATAACCAATTATTATAAGCCTCTCTCTCTCTCTCTCTCTCTCTCTCTCTCTCTCTCTCTCTCTCTCTCTCTCTCTCTCTCTCTCTCTCTCTCTCTCTCTCTCTCCTCTCTCTCTCTCTCTTCTCTCTTCTCTCTCTCTCTCTCTCTCTCTCTCTCTCTCTCTCTCTCTCTCTCTCTCTCTCTCTCTCTTCTCTCTTCTCTCTCTCTCTCTCTCTCTCTCTTCTCTCTCTCTCTCTCTCTCTCTCTCTCTCTCTCTCTCTCTCTCTCTCTCTCTCTCTCTCTCTCTCTCTCTCTCTCTCTCTCTCTCTCTCTCTCTCTCTCTCTCTCTCTCTCTCTCTCTCTCTCTCTCTCTCTCTCTCTCTCTCTCTCTCTCTCTCTGTGTATATATATATATATATATATATATATATATATATATATATATATATATATATATATATATATATATATATATATATAAACTGATATAAAAGGAGAGACCGACAAACCAATTGACATAAAAAACAGAAACAGAAAAGGAGAGACTCCAGGTCTAATTCTACACATAGACCTGAATAGACCCCAAGTCTAGTTGTACCAATAGGCCTAAAATGGACCCTAGGTATAGCTATACCAATAGGCCTAAAATAGACTGTAAGTCTAGCTATACCAATAGGCCTAAATAGACCCCAGGTCAATAGGCTAAATATACCCCAGGTCTAGTTATACCAATAGGCCTAAATATACCCCTGATCTAGCTATACCTATAAGCCTAAATATACCCCTGATCTAGCTATACCTATAAGCCTAAATAGACCCCAGGTCTAGCTATACCAATAGGCCTAAATAGACCCCAGGTCTAGCTATACCAATAGGCCTAAATAGGCCCCAGGTCTAGCTATACCAATAGGCCTAAATATACCAATAGGCCCCCTGATCTAGCTATACCTATAAGCCTAAATAGACCCCAGGTCTAGCTATACCTATAAGCCTAAATAGACCCCAGGTCTAGCTATACCTATAAGCCTAAATAGACCCCAGGTCTAGCTATACCTATAAGCCTAAATAGACCCCAGGTCTAGTTATACCAATAGGCCTAAATAGGCCCCAGGTCTAGCTATACCTATAAGCCTAAATAGACCCCAGGTCTAGCTATACCAATAGACCTAAATAGGCCCCAGGTCTAGTTATAGCTATAAGCCTAAATAGACCCCAGGTCTAGTTATACCTATAAGCCTTAATATACCCCAGGTCTAGTTATACCTATAAGCCTAAATAGACCCCAGGTCTAGTTATACCTATAAGCCTAAATAGACCACAGGTCTAGCTATACCTATAAGCCTAAATAGACCCCAGGTCTAGCTATACCCTATAAGCCTAAATAGACCCCAGGTCTAGCTATACCTATAAGCCTAAATAGACCACAAGTCTAGCTATACCTATAAGCCTAATTAGACCCCAGGTCTAGTTATACCTATGAGCCTAAATAGACCACAGGTCTAGCTATACCTTAAAGCCTAGTTATACCGATAGGCCTAATAGCCTTCAAGTCTGACAAGACAGTAAGTTGGCCACTTTACCGACGGCTGGTGACGAGGGCTTGCTGGGTGTTGAACCGGAACCTTCGCCTTGTTTTCGACGTCGCTTGCCGTTAGACCCGGATGTGGCACCTGTACCGTCGGCTGAAACGAAAGCATGGAACGTGATGACTTGATTGGACATGTATCAGTTGTGGCGGCTATTACTATTATTATTATCCTATTATCATCATCATCATCATCATCATCATCATCATCATCATCATCATCATCATCACCATCGTGACCAGAATTTACTCCCCGGGTGGTACCCTTTGGTACTTTGGTCGCATCAGAGGGAAAAAGGGGGAAGGAGGTGCGTGGGATGACGTATTATGTATCACGTGTGTAATTTCGTCGCACCAAGCATTGCCAGGACGTGAACCCTATGTCTTCTTTTCTTTTCTGTAATCACGGAGTTTTGGTAGGATCTTTTTTTTTAAAACTTACCCGAACTGCTGCCCTGTTAAACAGCGAAGTGAGCTAATAATACAAATACCATACACTATAATGAATTGAATTGAGTCACAAAGCGTTGAGACTAGGGCTCGATTCCCCCTACCTGGAATAGGGGAATGGGATTTATACACGACGAAACTCGAGACAGTCTTTTGTTGACCTGTCGGGCACGAACCCACCATCTCTTGGTTGAGATCCTGACACCTTGACTCTGAATTGTGGGCCTATTCGTTTGCATTGATTCGATAGGTTGAACATAGATTAGTTCCTTTTTAATTACAGTTTTACGAACTGGAAAAATAACTGAAACAATATACATAATATTTGATTCAACGTCAGATATAGAGTAAAAGCATACTCAAAAGGGAAGGAAACAAGTCTCTGACTTACAGAGACGAAAGATAATGAGGCAAAAGGAACAGACTGATAGGCGAGTTCAATCCTACCTTTAAGTGATATCAGAATCATGATATATATATATATATATATATATATATATATATATACACACACACACATACAGTATATATATATATATATATATATATATATATATATATATATATATATATATATATATATATATATATATATAAAACTAAGATCTCGATTCATATCTAGAACTTACCCCACTAGAAATTGGCTCCTCAGCCAGTAATAGCAATAACGATGATGATAAGAGTAATAATAAGAGTAATAATAACAGCAATAATAATAATAATAATAATAATAATAATAATAATAATAATAATAATAATAATAATAATATAATAATAATAATAATAATAATAATAATAATAATAATAATAATAATAATAATAATAATAATAATAATAATAATAATAATAATAATAATTATAATAATAATAATCATAATAATAATAATAATAATAATAATAATAATAATAATAATAATAATAATAATAATAATAATGATAATATAATAAAAAATAATAATACTTATAATAATAATAATAATAATAATAATAATAATAATAATAATAATAATAATAATAATAATAATAATAATAAAATAATAATATTAATACTACTACTACTAATAATAATAACACTAATAATAATAATAATAATATTAATAATAATAATAATAACAACAATAATAATAATAATAATAATAATAATAATAATAATAATAATAGTTTGTATCTATATTGCGCATATCAGCCAACACTACCTCATGCTCTATTGGCTTTAAAGTACCATGCATTAGATAATAGTGTGCTACAATGACAATCTTATCAAGGTATATCAGGATGAAAAAAGAACACACACTTCGACAACATTGTACAATGACTTCGAAAATAAATTCCAATGTCCTATTACAAGGCAGAAAGGTTAACATGATAGTCATTCAAGCGTCAATAAGAGATATGGTTAGGGCCCTAACGATGACACAATCAAGGCACACGGTGTATTACATGTAGGACTTTTAAAAACTTCATTCTTTTACGCTAAGAGCATGACGACGTACGACTTGAACGTAGTCCCACACACACCAAGAAACAAAACAAAAATGTCACACACACCAAGAAACAAAACAAAAATGTCACACACACCAAGAAACAAAATAACGTCACACACACCAAGAACACAAAACAAAAATGTCCCACACACCAAGAAACAAAACAAAAATGTCAAGAAAACAAAACAAAAATGTCCCACACACCAAGAAACAAGAAAAACAAAATGTCACACACACCAAGAAAACAAAATAATGTCACACACACCAAGAAACAAAACAAAATGTCCCACACACCAAGAAACAAACAAAAATGTCAAAAATGTCACACACACCAAGAAAAAACAAAATAATGTCACACACACCAAGAAACAAAACAAAAATGTCCCACACACCAAGAAAAAAAAAAATAACGTCACACACACAAGAAACAAACAAAATGTCACAACACCAAGAAAACAAAATAACGTCACACACACCAAGAAACAAAACAAAAATGTCACACACACCAAGAAACAAAACAAAAATGTCACACACACCAAGAAACAAAACAAAATGTCCCACACACCAAGAAAACAAAACAATAACGTCACACACACCAAGAAACAAAAACAAAATGTCACACACACAAAGAAAACAAAACAATAACGTCAAGCACACACCAAGAAACAAAACAAAAATGTCACACACACAAAGAAAACAAAAACAATAACGTCACACACACCAAGAAACAAACAAAAATGTCACACACACAAAGAAAAACAAAACAATAACGTCACACACCAAGAAACAAAACAAAAATGTCACACACACAAAGAAAACAAACAATAACGTCACACACCAAGAAAAAATGTCCCAAAACTAAGTAAAAAACCCAATAAAAAACGTCACACACACCAAGAAAAAACCCAACCCAAAACATACCAACAAAGCAACAAATAACTCGTAAAAAATTTGAAAAATTTAAAAGCCCAACAAAGAGACAAGAGAAGAAAATCTCACACAAACAATGCGATGCCGAAACCGATTATTCGTTAACCATCTTGAACATCGCCCGTGGAAAGCTTCTCAATGAGTCGATGTACCTATTCAATTCAATGCATCACAAGTGTCGCTCAATTCCAACCGCTCAGAACTAACTATAGGACGCATGAGCCTTTTTTGATATGCGCTGCAAAGATTAAGGTTAGAGATTTAAACGTATGGTTTCATAATTGATCTTTCAGCACAGGACAAAGCTGGGATAAAGCTCATCCGAGAGGCGACGCCACATCAGAGGACCGTTTTCAAAAAGACTGATGATTGCACTGAGGGCTTGATCTGTGAGAAGGGATTTTTATTGAAAATTGTGAACAGACATGGTTCTTTTTTGTTGGTTTTTTTTTTTTTAACCATATAGATATTATCCGCCTGACGAAAGGAGAAATTCTGTTTGAAAGATAGGTCATACTGATAAAGAGAGCAAAAGCTTTCATAAAGTCAACAACGGAAACGAATAAAAAAAAAAAAGGGCGAACCTCAACTCCTATGTTGGCCCGGATCGTTCAATCAATAAGTTAGGAGTTTGAGATGCAATTGAAACGACGGAAGACTATGAGTGTGTTTGCTCTATACAAAGTACATGTGGGTCCAATGTGAAGAAGTTGAGACTAACTTGGAAATGAAAACGGGTCAGATAATAATATAGAAGAGGGGGAAAAAGACGAATCTAAAAATTCAGTTGCTCTCTTACCGCTGTCCAAAAAACTGTAGGAACGCAAAGGAATTCGGTGACAAACCTAGGATATCATTGAAGCCTCAAGGTGATAAAACGACAACAAATAAATAAGGCAAGACAATAGAAGATAAGAGAAAAGTTTGGAAGAGAAGAGAAGAAAGAAAGATAAAACTAGACAAGAAAGATCAAATAAACGATATCAGATACAGAGATAAGAAGATAGGATACCATAAAATGAGATAAAGGTAAAGGAAGATACCAAATTATAAGATCAAATAAGATGAAATGAGAAAAGATTAGATCAGCTAAGATAACGTAAATAAGTAAATAAGATATGCTAAGATGAGATAAGATATAAAATAAGATTTTAAAAAAGGATGAGATAAAATGAAATCGGATATGGAAAGATAAGGTAAATAGGTAAGGTAAGATAAGATAAAATGAGATAAGAAAAAGGAGATAATTAAGATCAAATAAAATAAAATGCGATAAGATAGGAAAGATAAGATAAGTAAGATAAGATAAAATGAGATAAATATAAGATGAAACGATCTTCATTACAATTCACTTCAATGTGACAATGTCGCATGAAGAGAAAGACTGATCAATAACTTGTCAACGTAGCTATATTTTCCAAAACAAACATCTGCCTACGTCACAAGAGGTGTACTCACACAAAAAGCGAAACGAGTATCCTCCCTTAACCCAACAACTCCCTTGCGACTCACTTGAAAATTGTCTTTCTGTGTGTGTCTTTGTGTTTTTGTACGTGTGTTAGTCTGTGTGCGTGTGTGTGCGTTTGTGTCTGTGTATGTTTGTATTTGCGTATGCGAGTCAGTGTATGCATAAGTGTCTTTTTTGTGTGTGTGTGTGTGTGTTTGTGAGTGTGTTTGTGAATGTATTTGGAAATACCACGCCGTTGATACACACACGCGTTCAATAGGGAATACCATCC
This sequence comes from Doris montereyensis, assembly GCA_037039925.1. Lineage (NCBI taxonomy): Eukaryota > Metazoa > Mollusca > Gastropoda > Nudibranchia > Dorididae > Doris > Doris montereyensis. The sequence continues at coordinate 344,345 of JAXRKP010000164.1, forward strand.
CAATGAGACACGTGTCCATTAGGGAATACCATACAATTGATATAGGCGTTCATTAGAGGATACCATACAATTGATACTGGCGCTCATTGTAAAAAAACTTGCCGCCTCATACAAGCGTTCATTAGCGAATAAGGATTACCACGCTATTAACACATACAAGCGTTCAATATTAGGGGAATTAGGATTACCACGTTATTAACACGTACAAGCATTCATTAGGATTACCACGCTATTGACACAATCACGCGTTCATTTGGGATTAGCACGCTATTGATACATGCAAGCGTTCATTAGCGAATACCACACTATTGATGCATACAAGCATTCATTAGGGAATACCACGCTATTGGAACATACAAGCGTTCATTAGGGAATACCACGCAATTGACATACACAAGCGTTCATTAGGGAATACCACGCTATTGACATACGCAAGCGTTCATTAGGGAATATCACACTATTGACATACACAAGCGTTCATTAGGGAATACCACACTATTGACACATACAAGCGTTCATTAGGGAATACCTACACAAGTTATTGACACTATTACACAAGCGTTCATTAGGGAATACCACACTGAAGCATTGATAAGGGAATTGACACATAGAAGCGTTCATTAGGGAATACCACACTATTCACATAGAAGCGTTCATTAGGGAATACCACACTATTGACACATACAAGTGTTTATTAGGGAATACCACACTATTGACACATACAAGCATTCATTAGGGAATACCACACTATTGACACATACAAGCGTTCATTAGGGAATACCACGCTATTGACACATACAAGCATTCATTAGGGAATACCACACTATTGACACATACAAGCGTTCATTAGGAATACCACACTATTGACACATACAAGTATTTATTAGGGAATACCACGCTATTGACACATACAAGCGTTCATTAGGAATATCACGCTATTGACACATACAAGCGTTCATTAGGGAATACCACGCTATTGACATACACAAGCGTTCATTAGGGAATACCACGCTCCATTGACATACAAGTATTTATTAGGGAATACCACGCTATTGACATACACAAGTGCTCATTAGGGAATACCACGCTATTGACATACACAAGCGCTCATTAGGGAATACCACGCTATTGACATACACAAGCGTTCATTAGGGAATACCACGCTATTGACATACGCAAGCGTCCATTAGGGAATACCACACTATTGACATAAACAAGCGTTCATTAGGGAATACCACGCTATTGACATACACAAGTGTTCATTAGGAATACCACACTATTGACATACAAGCGCTCATTAGGGAATACCACGCTATTGACATACACAAGCGTTCATTAGGGAATACCACACTATTGACATACACAATCGTTCATTAGGGAATACCACGCTATTGACATACACAAGCGTTCATTAGGGAATACCACACTATTGACACACTCAAGCGTTGCATTAGGAATACCACACTATTGACATACACAACCTTTCATTGGTGGAAAGTCACACTAATTGACATACACAAGCACAATTAGGGAATACCACGCCATTGACATACAAGCGTTGATTAGGAATACCACGCTATTGACATACACAAGCGCTAATGTAGGGAATACCAAGCTATTCCGACACATTCCATTCTGTTTGATTTGCTGATACCTTTCATCGTTGTTTGCTGACAACCTCAATGTATACCTTTTTGTTTGGTGGACAAGTCAAATAATGATGGAACAATTAGTTTGCAATGACACAAATATCTATGTAGAGGCGAGTACCCAGTTAGAAGCATTGATGTTCATGCACACAGTTTAAGTAATAACGCATAATCCAGCACCAAGTATAATAGGTATTAACAAAATACGACAACTATTCCAGTACCATTCCATTCTGTTTGATTTGCTGATGACTTTGTCATCGTTGATACAATGTCAAACAGTCACATATTTAAATGCTTTAACTTGGAGCGAGCTTAAACGGGGACCAAGACTGCCATATCCAATGTAGTTTGATAATAGCAAACTCACATCAATGACGTATGCCTAGAGGCGCCGGTAGCTCAATGGCAAACCACCACATCAATGACGTTATCCTGAAAGCTTTTTCTACCTTCTTGTTAATCCAGCACCAACATATAAAACTAGGTATTCAGATTCGGCGAAAACAAAGGCGTATGCGTGGAAAGCAATACCAAACTACCACATCAATGACGTATGCCTAGAAAGCAATAGCAAAACTACCACGTCAATGACGTATACCTAGAAAAGCAATAGCAAACTACCACATCAATGACGTATGCCTAGAAAGCAATACCAAAACTACCACGTCAATGACGTATGCCTAGAAAGCAATAGCAAACTACCACATCAATGACGTATGCCTAGAAAGCAATGGCAAACCACCACATCAATGACGTATGCCTAGGAAAGCAATGGCAAACCACCACATTAATGCCGTATGCCTAGAAAGCAATGGCAACTACCACATCAATGACGTATGCTTAGAAAACAATAGCAAACTACCACATCAATGACGTATGCCTAGAAAGCAATAGCAAACTACCACATCAATGACGTATGCCTAGAAAGCAATAGCAAACTACCACATCAATGACGTATGCCTAGAAAGCAATGGCAAACCACCACATCAATGACGTATGCCTAGAAAGCAATGGCAAACTACCACATCAATGACGTATGCCTAGAAAGCAATGGCAAACTACCACATCAATGAATGCCTAGAAAGCAATAGCAAACTACCACATCAATGACGTATGCCTAGAAAGCAATACCAAACTACCACATCAATGACGTATGCCTAGAAAGCAATAGCAAACTACGACATCAATGACGTACCTAGGAAAGCAATTCAATGACGTATGCCTAGAAAGCAATGGCAAACCACCACATTCAATGACGTATGCCTAGAAAGCAATTGCAAACTACCACATCAATGACGTATGCCTAGAAAGCAATGGCAAACTACCACATTCAATGACGTATGCCTAGAAAGCAATGGCAAACCACCACATTAATGCCGTATGCCTAGAAAGCAATTGCAAACCACCACATTAATGCCGTATGCCATCCGGACTCGACTCCTGGTTACCTTACGTTCAACTCTGAGTACGCCACTTATTTCTCTTGGGTTTTTTATGGTAGTTT